>CAJNJA010014448.1:338-11393 GCA_905231915.1 Symbiodinium necroappetens | reverse complement strand
CTGCTTCTGCTACTACTGCCGCTGCTGCAGCTCCTGTGCAGCCGGTGGCAGGGAAGGTGAAGTAGTATACAGCACACCAAACGTTATTCTAAGCATTCATGCCCTTATAGTCAGCCTTCAAGATTGCGCCGCCGGGATAGCTGCATACGTTGCTATCTGTAGAAAAGTTGGAACATGATAAAGGTAGCTTTTGCAGTTTCCTGCGAGCCCCTTTAGCATGGACATGTTGTGTGATCTCTAGCATGTGGCAAAAGAGCTTGATGCGACATTGGTGAAAAACCGGATTTGATTGCCATTTGCCGCGGTCGTGGGTTTACAATAACAATAAGAGAAATCTCTCAACAATACTGAAACTACTACTAGTGATAATGTTAAGAATAGTAAATGTTCATATTATTGTAAGTATACTACTCAGAATTACCGTTAATAGTTGTACAAACAATAACACTAATGAAAGTACTGCTAATGACAATACTCAGAGTAATCACAATCATAGTAACAGTACTAACATAACAATAATGATAATGATTATATAGCACTAGCAAGATTAACAAGAAGAATACTGAGACTAGCAGCAACGATACTAACCATAACAATAATAGGGTCCTTGTTTGGGTATTTTTTTATTAAAGTTACCCTAACAAAGAAACCAAATAATTTACCATAGATCCCATTATGGCAGCTTAAAAAAATCCCCTACACACTGAACCCTAAANNCCTAAACCCCAAAAAGCCCCTAAACCCGACAAAGCCCCAAACCCTTAAAAATAAGAAGAGCCCAGATAAGGAAGCCCGAGCCTTCCACCCAGGAAGGAGGCAGTGGCCCGTTCCGTTCGGACTCGTCCTGGTCGCTGTCGCCTTGGTGAACGGCTCGGTTCAGTGCTTTGAGGGGAGGGTTTGGGGTTTAGGGTTTAGGGCTTAGGGTTTAGGGTTTGGGGCAGTTTAGGGTTTGGGGCAGTTTAGGGCTCAGGGTTTGGGGCAGTTTAGGGCAGTTTAGGGTTTAGGGCAGTTTGGGGTTGTTGGGTTTAGGGTTTTGGGGTTCTTCGGTTTAGTCTCTTCCGTTTAGGGTTCTTCAGTTTAGGATTTTGGGTTCATCGGTTCCGAAGCTTCCCGGGAGTTGAGGGTTTCAGTGTTCTCCGGTTGCGGAGATTAGTAATTCCAAGATTTCAGCCCACTGTAGCTTGACCTGGATTTTTCTAGGGTTTTGCTCATGGTGTTGCATTCTTGTTTGGGGTTGTGCCAGTGTTGCTGCGCATATTGTTCGAGACTGTCTGCGTCAGGGACTTGAGATTTCGGGGTTTCGGCTTAGGGCTTGTTTAGGGTTTTCATTCAAGACTAGTCCTGAAGTTGTGTACGGATCCTCGTCATGAGGTAAGCACGGAGCATTCCCTCGCAAACCTCCACTCCAGTGCAAAACGGCACTGGAAACCCGAAGTGCTAGACTCGACGAGGCTATGGTCCTAAAGCCCTAAGCCCTATAACCTATAACCCTAAACCCTAAACCCTATACCCTAAACCCTACACCGGACCGAACACGGAGCGCTTAAACACAAAAAACACCCTAAACCCTGTTACTGCAAGCCCGAAGCTGATAGAGGAGGCTGACGAAGCCGAAACTTCTCAAAGTCCAAATGTTAAACTCTCGACCCTTCCTAGAACCGGTTTAGGGGCTTTGGGTTTAGGGTTGAGGCCTTTAACCAGATGTTTCGAAGCTTGAGTAGTTAGCAATGTTCTTTCCTCAGATCGTCTAAATAAATTATAGACTCCCACGCCCTAGTCTAAATTATGTATGAAGACCCGCAACAGGGGGTAGTTCTCTACATTAGGGTCCGTTTTGGGGTCCGTCTTCATAAGGGTGCCGTACTATACTGCTGGTGACCTAAAACGGGACCCCCAATTGCGAAAACTACCCATTTTTTGAAGCTGCCTAGAGCCTCCATTGAAGCCTTTCAGCGCCCCAAAGCCTAAAGCACCAAGACCAGGCTTCTTGTTGAGGGATTTTCTTTAAGTTACCATAATGGTGATCTATGGTAATAGATACGATTGATGATATAAATCCTGCATTACCCAAAATAAGGAATTCACCATAAGGCTTCTTTATTATGGTAACTTAAAGATTAAATCCCCCAACAAGAACCCAGAAACCCAAAGCCCCAAACCCTTGAAACCCTCAAGGCCTGAACCCTAAACTTTCAACGCACTCAGCCTGAAACCTAAACGCTGAGAGCACTAAGCCCTAATATAGAAGCCTCAATAATTACCTATATTATTCTCAAGGTTCCTTATCATACAGCTATTATATTGTAAAGGAGCCCAAAACCCTATTCTAATTATGAAGGCCCCTGCATGAACCCTGCACCCTACACCCCGACAACTCTAGCCTCTGAAACCTAACTCCCAGAATCAAAAGTCCGGAATCCCTGAATTCATACAACCTAAAGTCAACCCTAAACCCTAAATTTAGGGCTGAATGACAGGCCGGGTGCGAGAGTCAAAGGCCCATTGCATTTAACAAAACAGTAAATTTCTACAACCTAAAATAAACTGTTTTGGAGTCTTCCGGTTGACTTTCCCGCTTGGCACCGAGGCCATAGCTCTCGGTTGCTGGATGCAAGCAGCAGGTGGGCCGGTACAATGAGGCTTCATTTCGGGTTTGGGGTTTGGGGTTGAGGGTTTAGGGTTTGGGGTTGAGGGTTTGGGGCTCAGTTTAGGGCTCAGGGTTGGGAAGAATTACCTTTATGTTGCGGTAGAATCGATTTCAAGGTTCTGGGCTTTGAGGTTTCCGGGTGTTTCAAGGTGTTAGAGTTCGCGCTGCGGATTTCGGTAATGCTTCGTGGCTTTCTGGCTTGAGGCTTTGGGTTCCGAATTTTGCGGAGTTTCTTGGGTCTTATGGGTCAGTGACTTCCTGTGACAGGACAGAAGAATAGTTGGTTTGGTGTCAAAGTTATGCCGTCAATGGAATCACCATCATCATCGTCACCCTAAACCCTAAACCCTAAACCCAAAACCCTAAACCCAAAACCCAAAACCCAAAACCCAAAACCCAAAACCATCATCATCGTCACCAAGATCAGATCCAGGGCTTGAAGAAGTAGCATGGCAATCCTCCGAGTTGTCATGCTGAATGCTTGGCCCTGTTCCAACTGTTGAGGCCTCCGTAGCAGCGTTCTACCCTAAACCCAAACCCCTAAACCCTAAACCCAAAACCCAAACCCAAAACCCAAACCCTAAACCCTAAACCCCTAAACCTTAAACCCTGAACCCTAAACCCCCCCCACCCCCTCCTCCACCCAGGTGAGAGACTCCGGGCGCCGGATTCCTGAGTATTCCGGAGTCCCAATCTCTTTGCGCCCTGGTATTGACTTGCGACTTAGCAGGGCAGTCTTTCGGTGGGGTTTGGGTTTGGGGTGGTATGGTTTGGGTATAACATAGAGTTTCCGGTTTTTTGGGGGGTGTCGGGTTCAGGGTATAAGATTTGTTCGTTATCTTGGTTACTTTAGGGCTTCAGGGCCTGTTGAAGCAGTGTGTAGGGGTTCAGGAAACGAGGCTTAGTGCTTTCGGGGTGTTGGGTTTCAGGGTTTAGGTTTGTCTTGTTTGGAGCTGTGTGTTTGGGCGCTCGGAGTCCAAAAGACCATGTGCACAACAGGATCTCGTAAGGAAGGTTTTCTAGAACTGTAGCAGTCTGCATACCTGCCATTCAGAAACTGCATAAACCCTGAACCCTAAACCGTGGCTTCCTAAACCCTAAACCGCGGCTTCCTAAACCCTAAACCGTGGCTTCCTAAACCCTAAACCCTCAGCCCTTATCCCTAGAACCCTTGCGTGCATTCTCGGGAGCTGTTTGGTGGGTTCTGAGGAGCGGAGATAGTTTAGGATTCAGGGCTTGGGGCTGAGGGTTTGTAGGGTTTGGGGCTTAGGGATCTAAGTTTGGCGATTGTAGGGTTTGCGGGGTTTAGAGATTTTAGGTGGTGCCAAGGTTTTACAGGCTGTCTTCCGGGATTGTATGAGTTTAGGGCTTAGGGCAAGCTTGGGGATTCGTAGTAGAACGTAAGACCCAGACGGGGAGGCGGGAGAGAAGCCCGAAGCCCAGGCCCTCCATTGTTGCTGCGTTTGGGGTGCTGGGCTTAGAGGGTTCAGGGATCCCTCTCGGAAAGCTCTCGACGTTGTTTCTAGTCTCTTGTGTTCTCAAAGTAGATGTTTGCATTCTCTTTATACTTAAATAACTCCAAGGAATTCCCCCCTAAACCCTAAACCCTATAAACCCTATAAACCCTAAACCCTACAAACCCTAAACCCTATAAGCCCTATAAACCCTAAACCCTAAACCCTAAACCAAAACTCTAAACCCTATAAACCCTAAACCCTAAGCCGAAACATGTTGCTTTTGTTTTGTCGTGGGTTTTGAGGGGGTTTTGAAGGGGTTTTCACCCCAAGGACTGGCCTTCTCCGCTCTCCGGAGAGTGGTGGTAGAGGCTCTTCCCAGACCGTTTAGGGTTTATAGGGTTTATAGGGCTTATAGGGATTATAGGGTTTATAGGGTTTAGGGTTTAGGATTTATAGGGTTTAGGGTCAGACCGCTACCGCTGTCGACACTGCGGGTGTGAACCCGGAGCTCAAGAAGTAAGCTAAGCTTCCGTGGATTCGAGCCGGAGTCAGGTTCTAAACCTGCAAAAAGATGGTTTAAAGCCATCTCATTCAGCTTGGTTCCTCTTGCGGCAGTCGCGAGCTGCAGTCAAAGAAGCGTCTAGGTTTAAGCTAGAAGGTGCGTCGCTTGCCTTTCGCTGTGTATAAGGCAGGTTGCTAGTTGTGAGACATCTTTTTCACAGCCCGAGCAGTGTAGTGGGATTCGGGCATCAAGCTAGAAACCCACGTACCATGTATTAAACACCGTGCAGACAGGGGCTGTGTTCATGTCCATCTGATGTATCGGTTTATCGCAAGCTTTGTTCGTACAGGAAACATGTCTGCACTTCCATCAGGTCCCCGGGGGTTGCACTAAGCACTTTACCAAGATAGGCTTGTATTGGGACTTGGAGAGGGTATGTAAACTTGGCATGGCTACCTCGCTTGAGGAATCGCAAGAAGCCACGAAGAGGACTCGTGTCGGGACGAAGCCTGGTGGCCTAGTGAAGTGTCAGAATCACCGGCATGGCTATGACGTCAGCCCTATAGTTAAGGGTTAAGGGTTTTAGGGGTTAAGGGTTAGGGGACGATGATGATCAATATTAGCTGACATCGTGAACATATAACGTAGACGTACAGGACTTTAAATTAAGCTCTCAGCAGACACTGTTGAACTCATCAATTCACTACGAAGGCGACATAGGCTCGAGGCTTTAAGTTGTAAGCCCGCAAGCCTCAAGTCAACCGGCTATGACCCATACTTTGCACCGCAATACTTGAATTCGCTAAGGGTCCATGTGCCCAAATAGTAGATACTTTGGGCTTAACGTAGTCGCGACATAGGTACTTTGGGTCCAATGTATATTATACTGTCCCTAAGCCCTAAACCCTAAAACCGTTTATATACTATATGAGTTCATGGACCCTTAGGGACTGCACCATAGACCATAGGCAATGTTCGAGGTTCAAGGTGACGGGAAGATCTCTCTGTTTTTCAGCTCTCCGGTGGCCTTGGGAAAACCCCACGAGGCATTGACACATGCCGTTCCTCAAGTTTACGGCAAGTTGAGGGTTAAGGGTTCAGGGGCTTTGTCATTAGGGGTTTGGCGGTGTGTTTATTGCATTTTTAGGGTGATGGGTGTACGCAGGATTTACGATTTATACTGGTTTGGGTAAGACTGCGGGCAGCTTGGGCTAAAGGGCTTTCTTTTGAGGGTTCGAAGCGCCCGAAGTAGAACATCTGGCTGCTGCATTGGACCCATGAGTCTTAAACAGTCTTGTGGCCTTTCAATACCCTCGTTGTGGTATGCAGGACTCGGGAATTCTCATCGGTGTGATAACAATAGCAGACGGCACATAGCGCTGCCTGAAATTGTGTGTATTGGCATCTCTCCTTCGATACGCAGAGTAACTGCGGCGCTTTGTCAGGCAGCCGGCATGTTCCCAAGACAACTCGATAGCCGACAGACACAGGAGTGGCATGTGCTGTCACTGCTGTCAGCGACACTTTCGTGCAGCTGCAGCCATTGCGGAGGCTTGACTACCGAAGTCATGGACAACCAAGAACCCCATTCAGGTTGTATATGCTCAGGTCGCTCAAACCTGAAGCCTTAGCAGCGGTTTAGGGATGAACCCTAAACCCTAAACCCAAAACCCTAAGAGGTTCAGAGTTTAGGAGGTTTCAGGGGGGCTTGGGCCCAAAGGACCTTACGTCCTACAGCGTCAGACACTAGGGCATCGCCCCAGATTTTTGGGGGTCTTGTTGTTAAGAAAAATTCCCGAAGGCTCCATGTATCTAGAAAGTATATAGATTGGCTTTTAAGTACCTATTACATAGGAGAAGCCCTTCTCTTCGCACCTCAACATAGAACTCCACACATTTCCTCAAAGTTGGCTGCAGCCGCCATAATACTGGCAGTGCAGTGAATGAGAAGAACAGGTTTCACCGCTGCATGCAGCTACAGTGTGATCAGGGCCTATAGGGCTAACAAGCTTCATAAGTTTTGGGTTGATGTTGACAAGATTAGGGTCTCTGTAGTAGATTATTCTGTGGTATCATCTCTTCAACATTGATGTATGAAGTGTGTCGTCCATCATGAGATGATGTAGTGCTAATGGGGCTCGTTGATGTCAGCAAGTGGGGCCTCAGTTTCTAGCTGATGACCAGATGCTCGCGATAGACTCCGTGCTGCCTTGTTGCGCAAGTCAACGGCGGGAGAAAAGCGACTGGAAGGATCAGCTGGCGCGGGCACGTACGGTTGAATGTCAGGTGGCTGTAGCTCGCGCTAAATATTTCTAACCAAGTGACGTACTTGTAGTGACGGGTCTACTTTGCGCCTACCCGGTACTACCCAGGATCCATCAAGTAATTAATGTAGGGCTTGCTTCCAGCTTGCTGGATTGATGAGAGCTTTCTTCGCAGAGCACTGCTTCTAGCAAGAACCAGTCGCGAAGGTAGTGCAAAGTGCAATGTCATGTAGCATCTCACACCACCATATCTGCAAGACGATAAATACGGTGTGCGTTTGTGTGCCTGCCTGCCTGCCTGCCTGCCTGCCTGCCTGCCTGGATGTCTGTCTTCCTGTCTGCCTGTTTCTCTTTCGCTCTCTCTCTGTGTCTCTGTGTGTATGCATGTATATATCCGCACACGTGGGTTGTGCTAACATATATGGTATTAGAGTCTTAGAGCGTACTACATTCATCCATGTTGTATCGTTTCTCACTGCCCCAAGTGCTCGGCATAGTCACCCTAAACCCTAAACCCTCGAATTTCGATGGTCGTCTCCCAGAGCGAGGACCAGCAACGGGGCTGAGAGCTCAGGGTTTCAGAGCTGTGTTTTTTCAGAGTTTACGGTGCATGCTATAGCATAGGGTTTAGAGATTAGGGTTTATGGCTGCAGGGTTCAGATTTTAGGGGGTTTAGAGTTCAGGGTTTCGGGTTGTAGGGTTTAGAGTTTTCGAGTTTAGACTTTAGGGTCACCACACCGGGAAACGCCAGACACGATCCCGGGTAGTATATCTCTCATCCCTGAACCCTAAACCCTACACTGATTGGTTTCGCGGTTCCTTTCTGTTGCATGTTGCATGGTTTCCCTCCTCGTTCTGAAGAGGTTTTCTCTTAATGCTCGGGCACCTACGCCCATCCCCAAACCACAAGCTCAACTAGGTTTCCCAGCCGTACCCTTTTGCCCTTTTTCTTTGGGGGGTCTCCTTCTCAAAGCCGAATATTCGGAAGAAGGGTGCCCTTATGATGAAGAGGTTACTGAGGAACCTGGTCCAAGCATCCTAAAATGCCCAAGCGCTCAACCCGAAGCCTGCCAAAAGGGCCCGAAAACCGCGAAGACTCGACCCCTATAGACCCTTGGTGACTGTAGGGTTTGAGGGCTACCATAGACCCCCTAAGCTCTGAAGCCTTTGAGACCCTCTTCCCCAAAGGCCTCAAACCCTAAAACTTCTCATCCCTAAACCCTAAGTCCTAAACCCCTAAAGCCCTAAATTCCTAAACCCTAAACCCCTAAATCCGTAAACCCTAAAAATGCCCTAAACCCTACTACAATGCCGCTTAAAACCCTAACATGCCCTTAAAACCCCAAAATGCCCTTAAAACCTAAACCCGTAAATCCCTAAACCCTTAAAGCCTTAAAACCCTTTAAATGGCCTTACACCCTATAATGCCCTTAAAACCCTTAAAACACCTAAACCTTTAAAGCCGTAAAGGCAAGAGCCAGTCAGCAGGCCATTCCGTTGCCACAGCAGCTGCCGCCAGAGCTCGAGGCAGGGGGTTTAGGGCCTTAGGGCATTTTAGGGAGGGCATTAGTTAGGGCACTTCAGGGATTTAGGGCTTTAGGGCACTTTAGGGCTTTAGGGCTTTAGGGCACTTTAGGGCTTTTAGGGTTTAGGGTTTTAGGGTTTAGGGCTGTGTTTTAGGGTTGTGGGTTTAGGGTTTCGAGTTCAGGCTTCTGTACAAGCTGTATTAACAGTCGATCCTTTCTGAAGCCCACAAAAGGGGGCCCTGAGGGTGACGCTTTCTGTATATAGTGCTTCTTCAAGGGCTTCGTAAGAGTTCGATGAAGGCTCGAGGATTCCAAAAAGAGCTCCATGAGCAGCACTTCCTACCGAGTGAAACAATTTGGAGGTCCTAGATCAAAGAATCCCGAACGAAATGCAATCGAATTGGAGTATAGGAACATTATCGGCAAGATTTTTAGTATTATTATAAGGATTAGCAGTATTCGTACTATTCTTCATGTAAACATATAATTAATTACTTACGGGATCTCGGAGCCTCTCAGATGTCGAGCTGAAGATTTCTGGCTTCCGGCTTTCGGAGCTGAAAATACACCCCAGACCGTTGAGAAAACGTAGGGCTCCTTCATAATGTGAAGAGGGTTTTTGGGGCAAGGGTTTTTTGCGGCACCTTATATTGTATAATCAAAATAAGGAACCCCCAAAATAATTTAGGAAACTATTTAGGTATAGTATGATCATAATAAGGAACCCCCCAAAATAATGTAGGTAAATATTTAGGCCCCTCTATTGCTTCAGGAATGTATTCTGAGTGCAACACGCCAGAGCCCTCGTCTTACTGTATGGGCCTCTGTATTTGCAGTGTGTGTTTCGATTGCTTTTGGGTACTTCCTCTCTTTTGCTCCCAAACGAGGTGCCATCGACAAGAGAAGGTCTGGTGTTTAGGGTTTGGGGCAGGACGACGCATGTGTAAGAAAAAAGCACGGTCCGTCCGCGTCAACGCACATGCACACTTCTGATGCTCTCCTGAGACATGACAGATCCCATTGAGAGAGAGGTTGCTTTGGTAATGGTACCCGTAACGGGAACAAAATCCGTAATGATTGCAACATTGACTGGCAATGCCTTAATTTGGAAGCAACCTAGCCGACTGCCTACTTGGAGAAGTTCATGAGTATTTATAAGTGGGGTCAAAAGTCCCCCGATATGATGTAGAACTATAGCTACCCTACTTTTTAATTACCCCGTATATAGTTACCCACGAAGCTCCATGTGGCAGTCTCCTAGGCACTTGTGGGCGCAGAGTTTTCGTGGGTCGCCAAGCCAGAGGAGACATGCTGCTATGCGGAGCAATACTATGAGTAGGACTCCCTAAACCCTAAACCCTAAACCCCAAACCCTAACAAGGAGGAGGAGCTCCTTGCGTCAGCTCTGCTGTTCACAGGCACTTGCTGAATGCAGCTGTCTCGTTGTTCGCAGGCAATTCCTCTTGTTCTTGCTAAGCTTCTCGTTTTGCTGAGATGGTGGACGTTATGTTTGCCTGCTACACAGATGCTACATGCTGGTTCTAATCTTTGCTATGGCGACGAGTATCACGCATGCTGCAATGGCCACCGTTGTGAAGTTCTGAAGTTCGATATAGCTACCTGTGTAGTCGCAGCAACACTTGGTACACATCGCTGCTGTGGACTTGTTTCATGTCTATCGTGCACAATGCCAGATATTTATATTTTATATATGGCATACAGCATAACACGATCTATCTATGTATATCCGGCATTGTGCATAATATACATGGCATGAAACAAACCCACATATACACACCTACCTAGACACACGAATCCGCACCTTTCTCAATAATGAGCCCCAACCGCAACTACTTGGAGGTTCAGGGGTAGTTATACATGGAGTGATCACCGGGGTAACACTAATTATAACCCATCTTAGGGTCCTATAATGGCCAAGTTATAACTACGCATGAACCTCCAACTAGGCGGTCCTTCAACAAAGATCCCTGAGATGAGGGCACACTGTGAGATTTCGTCCGGCACATAGAATTTACAGGTTCAGCGCGGGACAACTTTCATTGAATGGGCTTTGCATGCAGACTTCATCGGCCGTACAATAAGGCAATACTCCCGGGAGCTTGTGTGCTTTGCTTCTGGGCTTTGCTTGAATGAGTAGCAGCCCTGTAGGATCGGTCGACTAAGACACTACGCATCATAAGCACAGTAGCTAGGGATGGTTGTAGCTGCATGCAACCCGATTCAAGGCACTGCCCATGACACCTTGCTTGATAAGCCTTCACCCCTAAACCCTAAACCCTAAACTCTAAACCCTAAACCCTAAAACCCTAAACCCTTCACCGAGGGTCTTTGGAGCAAACAGAACGGAGAACCCAGCGCGACATACCATCCAAGCCCCAGATGCTTCGGGAAGTCCAGGGGTTTCGGGACTGGCCCTAAACCCTAAACCCTAAACCCTGAACCCTAAATGGGGGTTTCCAAAAATAGGGTACCTTATTTTGGGGTNNCCTACTATTTAGGGTGCTATATTACTAGTATCCGGAAACCCCCGAAATGGAATCCAGGAGATGGCACAGTATCACGAGACTTTCCAGGAGCTGGACTCCCACGGAACAGGCAAAAAAAATGGGAATCCGCCAGGGTTTAGGGTTTGGGGTTT
>CAJNJA010014446.1:0-12195 GCA_905231915.1 Symbiodinium necroappetens | reverse complement strand
TGCTGTTGATGATACAAACCCTGCATTACCGGGTTTAGGGTTCAGGGGTTTAGGGGTCTAGGGGGTTTAGGGTTTTGATAACATAAATCCTTAGCATTATCGCACGGATCCTCAGCTATGGGAATTATGGTATATTCCTTCTTATGGGTAATGCAGGATTTCTATCATCAACCGTATCACCGGAACATCCCACATCAAAGGAAGCAAAGGCACACATTAAGCGAGGCAGATGCGTCCCCGTGTTTAACAGAGACTCAACGAACTAAATCCTGAGCTACTTGGGCTTTCGGGCTAGGCTTGCAATAAGAGCGCGAACGAGGGGCCATGCTTGTGCTGTATGCATGTTCAGGCCAGTTGCCAATGCAGCGGTAACACCTCGTTAATACCTGCGCTTAAGGCCCGAACGGCATGGCACATAAAACCTGGATAAGGGTTTAGGATTTAAAGCTACGCCTAAGCCCTAAAGCTCCGTGTCACATGTGTCCGGCAAGTGTCCTCTGCTTTGTCACGGGCTCCTGGCAAAGGATAAGAAGCCTAAGGGGCAAAAGTTCGCGGGTAGTTCTTCAAACAGGGTCCCTTCAAGGGCCATTTTTGGGACCGAAGAGGGAGGGACCTTCTTTTAGAGAACTACCCTCACATGCCTTTTGCACTCGGGACTTTAGGGCTTCGACAGTTCGTTTTTTATATTATTGGGTTGGTGCGTTCGTTCCAGCGCGGCTCCACGACCAATATATGGGCCTCAATACTTATGTCTGTGTCTGTGTCTGTGTCTGTGTCTGTGTCTTGTGGTATATCATAGTGTCATAGTGCCATGATACATGGATTACCCTCGGGATTTCGAGGGAATGGCCAAGCGTGCTTGCCTTGCTTGGCTGATCGTGGTGCTCCGTCTCTCTTTTTCTTCGACTGGACAACCTTCCCGGCGACGTGACAAACATAGGTTTCCGCATGTTCGCAACAATTCCTAGCTTGCATCCTAGAACATTCTCAACAAGCAGCCTTTCCGGTTTCTTGGCTTCCCAGTAGCCCTTTCAAAATTAAGGGCGTCATTTTCCTACTAACAGGTTGTGATAAGGGAACCCCTCCCCCCAAAAAAATGAAAAAAACCATCGGCGTCAGAAGCCTAAACCCTAAACCCTAAACCCTAAACCCCTAAACCCCTAAACCCTAAACCCTGAGGCTGGAATCTCCTAGGTTCTGCATGGGTACCGGTGGATGATATAAATCCTTGTAGCACTACCCATAATGAGGAATACCCGTAGCCGGAGAGACCTACCGTTTTAGGGTTCCTTATGGTTTCTGTATATAGCTCCATAAAAAGGGTAGGTCTGCTAGGTTGCAGTTATACCATAATTCCCATAGTTTAGGGTCCTTAAGGTACTGCAGGATCTATATCAACAGACAGTAGTTCTCTACAGTCGCGTCCCTTTTGCGGGGCCCTTAGAAAGGGATCTATCAGGGTTTCTACAAGGTTCCCGTACGGGCACTATAGGGGTTTCGAAGTGGGTAGTCCTCTAAATTAGGGTCCCTTCTTTGCGTACCCTATATAGTACGGTATCCTTATCAGAAGCACCCTGAAAGGGACCTTTAGAGCACTACCCACATCCTACAAAATCTCACAGGCTCAACAAAACACCCAGCCCTAAATCCCAAAGCACCATGGAACATCCTTGTTGATATATCCTGCGACTTCTCGAAAGAACCTACACAACCTTCCAACAAGCCTGCCGAGAGACACCCTATAGAACCCTTAGTAATCCCTCAGCAAATTGCCCTAAACCAGCCGAAGCGAACCAACTTAAACAGAGAATTGTTCTTACTTTCCCAATAAGCCAGGACAAAAAGAGGTTAAACTTTCAGAGTACCATTCAAGTAGAAGAGCCCAAAAAAGGGTTTAAAGCTTGGGTATTGGGGACCCAAGGTTCCTAAACCCCTAAACCCTAAACCCTAACTCAATCCTAAACCCTAAACCCTAACTACACCCTAAATCCTAGTTGAACCCTAAACCCTAAACCCCCAAGAGGGTTCTACAAAGTATCTAGAGAATCCTCAACCCGCAACCTCCCAAGTTCCCTTATAGAGCTCTTGGTAGGAACCTGAACCCGGGCTTGTCCCACCCTAGACAAGCCCTGAGACACCTTAAGCCCTAAACCTTTAAAGTTTAGGGGTTTAGGGGTTTTGGGTTTGGGGTTTAGGGGTTTAGGGGTTTAAGCCCTAAGCCCTTATATGAAACCTACACCCC
This sequence comes from Symbiodinium necroappetens, assembly GCA_905231915.1. Classification (NCBI taxonomy): domain Eukaryota; class Dinophyceae; order Suessiales; family Symbiodiniaceae; genus Symbiodinium; species Symbiodinium necroappetens. The sequence continues at coordinate 9,953 of CAJNJA010014446.1, read as the reverse complement.
AAACTCCTTTCCTTGCGGTAGAACTTGTGAAGGAAACCCTTGAAAGGAATCCCCCAAAATCTCTATGGTTGATGATATAACTCCTGCATGACCTTAAGGACCCTCCACTATGGGAATTATGGTACATTCCTTATGAATTATGGGTAATGCAGGACTTATACCATCAACAGTATGAAACCCTCGCCCGCCTCTTCTGGCGTGGTCTCGCGTTCAAACTCCAGGTCTTTGACCTTGGACCAGCGCCGCGAGGAGGCCGCGGAGCTGTTCCTCAAAGAAGCGTTACAGGGTGCTTTCTTTTGGGGGCTTTTAAAGGATCTATAAGGGTTTAGGGTTTAGGGGTTTAGGGTTTAGCATGTCGGGTTTCGGGGTTTCAGGTTTAGGGTTTAAGGCTTTGGGGTTTAGGGTTTAGGGTGACGGGGTTTAGGGTTTTTTTCTTCTACTGCTCGGGCGTAAACGGGAACACCAGAACAATCAAGCAACACATGGGCGCTACCAGGGAATGTAGTCAACTTGTGAAAAAAACCTTTCGAAACCCTTATCAAAATCCTCGCAAAACTCTGCCACATGCAGAAACATGCATCACCTTAAGCCTTAAGCTCTTAAACCACAAAAAATCGGCTGTGTTGTAGGATAACTACAACTTCCATATTGAGGCTTTGAGGAAGAGCCTACAGAAGTAGGTGATGACTAGGATTGCAGAGCCTTATTGGGGCTTCTAAACAGGGCTCTTTAAGGGGCTCCATTGAACCTGCTTTAGTAGGGTTTTGTACGGTCCTAAACCCTAAACCCTCAATTATTTCTTAGGGCGTACAATGAGAGCCTACAGAAGTAGGCTCTAACTCCTAAGTAACAGAGAGGCCCCGATGTTTTCCGTCAGATTCCCTATAGGGTTCCTTTAAGGGTAGAGAACTGCCAAACTGGGGTCACGTTTTCGGTCCCCAATATAGTACGGCAACCCCAAAAGGGACCCTATTCCAGAGAACTAGCCTCAAAGGGCCCTAGACGGGTTGAATAGGGGGTTGTTTGTGGTACTTGCACTTAGGGGCTGAGTACCCTAGCCCAAAAAAGGTTAAGCTTTCAATGATGGTAGGATTTTATAACCCCCAAAACCGTTCAACCCTAAACCCTAGTCAGCTACTAAGTGCAAGTAGGGTTCGAAAACGAGCGGACACTGCCCTTGGATGGAGAGCGGGAGCCATTTGATGGTGACCTTGGGTGCTGCACTCAGGGGGGCGGCTTAGGTTCTTTGGTTTAGGGTTTTAGTGTTTAGGGTTTAGGGTACGGTTGATGATATAAATCCTGCACTACCCATAACAAGGAAGATACCATAATTCCCATAGTCGAGGGTCCTTAAGGTCATGCAGGATGTATATCATCAACAGTAGTATAGGTGCCTTTCGAAGAGGTCGTATTTACATATTTTAGCATAGCTATAGAGGAACTATAAGGGGACATTGCTGTTGATGATATAAATCCTGCATAACCTTAAGGATCCTAAACGATGGGAATTATGGTATATTCCTTATTGTGGGTCATTTAAGATTCATATCATCAACTGTATTATTAGCAGCAATTTCTTCCGACCCAAAACCACAAGGGCTCGGAGCTTTGAGGTTTTTAGTCGGCTTAGGATTTACTTTTAATGATAAAGTTTGAGGTCCAACGTTTGCCGCGAAGTGTAGTGCCGATAACACTGCTTTCAACCTACATCCCAAGTCACGCGAGCATCCAAAAATCCGACTTAGGATTTAAGGGTTTAGGATAAAGGTTTGGGGTTTACGGGCTTGGGGGTTTGGGGGTTCAGGGGTTTAAGGTTCCAGGGTTTAGAGGCAGCCACAAAGTTGCATGAAGCCTGACACTTAAGATGTACGGAACCAGAGCCGATGCGCTCCAAGCTTAAAGCTGTTTGTAATCCCAGCTGTCGGTTTCTAGGGCTTCAGTTCTTAGTAGGGAATGGGGGAATGCTTCCCTATGATAGTCCCTTAAAGTCCCCTATAGTAGTCCCAATAACCCATTCCCCTACTAAGAACCAGGGAGACTAACTGAAGCCCTGCACCCAAAAGACCCTTTTCCGCAGGCACTCCGGCGAATGTACCCTGTACTCTTTCTTGCCCCTGTGCTGGGCTATCAGTAATTTTGCGAGAATCTGTAAGGCTTAGGGCTTTAGGGCTAAGGGCTTAGGGTTTAGGTTGCTTTCTATCCTGCTTGACGATTCTTCACCAATTCTGCAAACTGCGTGCTCGGGTTGTAGGTAAAGGTTGGAGGTGCCCTCAATGATGTGGCTGTGTTAGTTCTCGTCTTCTTGGAAGGTAAGCAAGGCTTATGAAATTGGAGCTCACTTCTGAAAGGAATTGTAGCCCAACTGAGCACTCGATTTGAAAAGAAACCAACAGCCGTACACTTAACTACAACCCTTATTGCCCACAAGATCGCGTGATCTCTCCTACCCATCGCTGTGTGGAACTCTAAAGTGGACTCTCCCATCTAGTAACCTACACTACTAGGTTCCACTCAAGAGATTTACTTGCCAGATCCTCCCAAGGAACGGGGATCCTCCCTTCAATCCCAATGCCGTCCGCCCCAAAAGCAAGTCCCTAAAACCTCAACCCTAAACCTAACACTCCTTAACGAGAATATCTGAACCAACGCTTTGACTGCAAGATTTCTGGGAACGAATCTACCTTGACATCACATGAAATCCACGTTTCTCACAAAAATCTCACAGTTCGGCTGTTTGCCTCGAGAACGCTATACGTAAGGGTAAACATATAACAACCCGGCATTGGTTGCTCTTCGTGCTTGACTTCCTTTTCTTGACGACCTCTGCTCCTCCTTTCCTGTCCGTCTACAAGGGACGGAGCCACTCATGGTCTAAGGCTTCACTGACGGTGAAGCCTCTGTTGTGCAACGAAGTGTCAAGCTGATGTTGCGCTTTTGCACTGCTGAAGCCAAGGGTTTAGGGTTTCGGGGTTCAGGGGTTTAGGGTCAAACTGGGAATACAGGATAGGAGCAATCTTTGTAATCCTGCAGAAAACCGCAAAGCCTAAACCCGAAACTTAATGCCGTAAACCCCTTTAACTCCAACATGCTCTTTAGCCTGTTCCCTGACAAAGAAGTAAACCCATCAAACTGCCGCCTAGACCCTAAACCCTAAACACCTAAACCCCTGAACTCTGAATCCGACAAAGTCAAACCAATATAGGGGCCTAAATGATTACCAACATAGTTTTGGGGGGTCCTTACTTTAACTATAGTACAAGGTAGCCCAGCACCCCTAGCCCTAAAAACCTTAAACCCTCAACCTCCAACCCCAAAACCCTAAACCCCTAAACCCTTATTCAAATTATTCAAGGCCCCTCTATTATCGGAGTGGCCTCTGCGTCGCACCCTTTGAAGGAACACGCAGCCGCTGGACGGGCATGGAGCGGGTGACGTCCTGCCGTTACTTATGCCGTTACTCACAGGCTCCTTAGTAGTGCCTTTTTGGGATTACCATATTGGATTCTAAATATAAGCCACAAAAAGGAACTACTTAGGAGCCTATGGCTAGCAGGTTGTAGTATATGAGTAGTATGGTTGATTATGGCAACTTGTGTTGCTTGATTAGTCCATTGTTCCTGCAGTTTGCGGAGTGTCGGGCTTTGTTGTTTTACGGATGCGTGCAAGTCTGATCTGTAGGTTGAAGGAGTGACTGGTTCTTCGTAGGGAATGGGGGAATGGATCCCTATGACAGCCCCTTAAGGTCCCCCCAAAAGTAGTCCCCAAAAACCAATTCCTCCATTCCCTACTAAGAACCAGGGAGAGGAGTCAGGGTTCAGGGTTTCAAGGCACAAAGGTTGCTTCGGATTTAAGATCTTACTTCCCCATAAGCCAGGGAGATCAAAAGGTTAATCTTTTCAGAATCACTACTAAATTCTAAGAACCCAAAAGGTTACAAAGGTTGGGTATTGGGGAACTAAGAAGATGGAAGGTGCAGTTGATTATTCGATCCATGTTCCCATATCCATCTTTCGTCTTGGCGCCCTTGAACCCGAAACTGTTGTTCCCTGTCATTCCTGCCTTGATCGATACTGCAGCTTTGTAGGCCGTTATGAGTATCCCTAAACCCTAATCCCTAAACCCTAAAACCCAAAATGCAAAAATGGAATCCCGGAGAAGCCCCACTTGAAGGATCAATCAGGTCATAAGTACCTTAACGGGAGTCACAAGGAGTAATAGCTATAGTTACTTTATCTGTAGACCTAGTTCCTAAGTCCCATGATGCTCTAAGTGGACCGTAAACCCTAAATCCTAAACCTTATAGATCCCTTTTTGGAGCCCTTTAAGGAACCCTTTAAGCAATCCTTAAACCCTATAGAGGCCTTTAAATATCGTATGCCGCGGCTGGTGCCAGCATTGTGCTTGGGGCTTGCAATGGGGGCTTCGACCTGCTTGGTACTTGCTAAGTCCCCAACCCCTAGGCCCTTAAACCCTAAAACCGAAACCCCTAAGTCCTAAACCCTTAAACCCTAAACCCCTAAGCCCTAAACCCTTAAACCCTAAACCCCTGAGCTCTAAACCCCCAAACCCTTAAACCCTAAGCCGCTGAGCTCAAGCACTCAGAAATGCAGTCGTTACCTAAACTTCGATGCTGTTCCGGGCCCCCTCTCACACCAGACCCGGGCCCCCATGTAGAGAATTGCAAAATGCCGTTTTGGGGTGTTTAGGGTTTAGGGTTTTTGGGGTTTAGGGTGTTTAGGGTTTTTTGAGGATTTTCAGGGTCAAGGGTTTTTAGGGTTTTGGGTTTTTAGGGTTTAGGGTTTAAGGGGGCGCGTCCCTGAAATTCAAACCCTGCCACCCTGAGGCCTTGAACGGTGAAACTGACAAAGAAGGGGATCCCATGAACAAAAAAAACGTCTATACAACCCGTATGATGGCCCTTGTAGAAGCCAGAGAACCCAACACCCCTTACTTAAGGAATATACCTTAAATCATAATATTAAGGCGCCTTTCATTTAAGGCATATTCCTTAACTGAGGGGTATTGGGTTCTCTGAACACCCTTGTATGATGCACATCTTAGACCCTAAAACCTAGATCCTAAACCTCCTAGATGCTGTTGATGATATGAATCCTTAGCATAAGGGTTTTCGGCGAGGTTTGGGGTTTAGGGGTTTAGGGGTTTAGGTGTTTAGGTTGAGAAGTATTGTGCATTCCGTATTCTGGGTAATGCAGGATGAATATCTTCAACCGTATGGAACCTAGGAAAGGAAACTGTGAACCCTAGCCTTGGGGTCTAAGCGTACCAAAAGACGCCATTGATCAGGCAAAACTTCTGCGGGAATTCCGTAAAAGTTGCTTCCGGAAGAGTCCAGTGGGTCCAAGCAAACGATCTCGGAGAGCGCTGTTGCCTGATAGCTTACATTGCTGATCTTGTCGAGCAAGACGACGTGAAGCCACCGGCAGGCTCTGGCAGGAAGGGCGGGTTCACAGGGTTTCGAGCCGGCCTTGCCTTTCTTTCCAACCGGACCACGTCAGATCTGCTCGACAAGTGCCACACGTGTAGCATCCAAGTTGTGTAGACGAACTGCCAAGACTTGGTACTGCCGAGCCCCGGAGTCATCCACCGAGCAGCTTGAGCGAAACTCCTCGATGGGCAGGGCACATGCAGCATCCTCTCCATAGGCTTAGACAACTTCATCCAGCTGCAAGCGCGGCGCTCGCGTGTCCCTAAACTCCTAACACACCCCTTTAAAGGACAACCTTAAACCACAGATCGCCCCCTACTGGGTCTCCTTGTCCAGTATTCTAGGGGAACTAAAGGTTACCCTGTCGGAATGTATAGGGGCTTGAACACCCCCTAAACCGTAAACCCCTAAACCCCTAGACCCCTAAACCCTAAACCCCTAAACCCCTAAATCCTAACTCCGAAACCCCTAACCCCTGAACCCTAAACCACAAAGGTTCAAGGTTCTCTACCTTACTACTAAATAGGGCTGCAAGGGTCCGGCAATGCGGTTGGGCTGTCACCAAGGCTCTTGCGCCTTGCTCGGCGAAGCGGGCTTCTTTCTGTTTCGGTGTCGGGTTCAGGATGACCCCGAGCCCTAAAGTTTAGGCTCGGGGTTCTTTAGGGTTTAAGGTTCGAGGAGTTTAGGGTTTAGGGTTCAGGGTTTAGGGCTCAGGGTTTATTGAAGGGCCTAGCTTGATGGGGTTTCATAAGCGCTCTTCTGGTTTCAGGAGTCTCTTCAGGGCCATTTTATCCGGCCTGCTTGAGGGATCAACATCGCAAGTAGGTGACATCTGGGGGCATGGCTACCCTGCTTGTGGCCATCTTAAGTGCAACCCCTTCTTTATGTTCAGTTACTACGGTTGATGATATAAATCCTGCATTATCCAATATAAGGAATATACTAAATATACCATAATTCCCATAGTTTAGGGCCCTGGAGGTCATGCAGGATTTACATCATGAACAGTAAGTCCCTGATGCTCGATTTAAGGCGTTGGGCCAGTTTAGCTTCCTATCGCTTCGACTTGCTTCAGGTGCGTTCTTTGTACTGCCTGGTTTGGATGGGGTTCGAAGACAACAAAACAGGTTAGGGCATCCACGAGAGATAGGTTTTTTCCAGCATTACAAAGCGAGTGTAACGGATCGAACCCTAAACCCTAAACCCTAAACTCCCTAAACCCTAAACCCCCTGAACCCTAAACTCCCTAAACCCTAAACCCTAGACTCCCTAAACCCTAAACTTCCTACTTCCTAAACCCTAAACCGTGGTCGTATTCCTGCTAAGCCTTGAAGATCCTAATATGCTATGGCCTTGTAAATGGCTTCTGCTTCTTGAAGGCGCTTCGGGTCGTAGTCTGTGGTCTGCTTTAAGGTTTAGGGTTTAGCGTTTAGGGTTTAATGAACTTGGTTTCCCAGTAGCCCTTTAAACATATGCAGGACTTGTATCATCAATCATCAAGACAATGTCTATCCCTGCTTGTAACCTACTTGCGAGGACGTCGGGCCTGGCTAAGTAGGATACCAGGTATCCCCACGCCGGAAAGAGCAGGAAAGCCCCCCCCCCCCGGCTCCCAAAACAACATCTGAACCACAGGCCAAGTCATCATAATCGGGATACATATTGAAGTAATGTGATGCTTTCCTTAATTGTGGCCTGAACCACACACCCAGTCCTCATAATCGTGATATATATATATATATTCAAGTAATATGTGATGCCTTCCTTCTAGGTTTCCCAGTAACCCCTTAAAAATAAGGGTGCCCTTTTCCTACTTTTAGGTTTTAATAAGGGAACCCAAAACGGAAAAGGGCACAAGGGTACTACTGGGAAACCTAGTTATTGTGGCACTGTGGCACTTGGACTAAGCCCCTTAAACCCCAAACCCTAACCCTTAAGCCCCTAAACCTGAAACCCTAAACCCTAAACCTTAAACCCCTAAACCTTAAACCCCTAAACCCCTAAACCCTAGTTGCCTCAAGGCCGGCGCCGAGGGATCCAAGGCGAAAAGGCCCTGTTATGACTCTACCTTGAACACCACCTGCAAGAGCCCGAGGGGTACTGTAGGGGCCTGAAGAATTCCATAAGGGGTCTATAACAGGACTCTATGGTGTAGGGGCCTTAATAATTAGAATAGGGTCTAGTTTGGGGGTAGATTCTACTAGAAGTATGATAAGGAGCCACCAAAATAGTATAAGGGTTGAAGTGCCCCAACATTCCCTGTGCAAGTGGTACGGTTCACATTTGCGAAGTGGTCACGGCAAAGGCGAGCAGGGTGCCTGCGGCATTTCCACTGGTTGGTCAGCCAGGGCGGCTGGTGCTTTTCGATCCGTCTGCATGCTTCTCCTTGCGCCCGAAATTGAGTGCGGATGAAATGGTTCTGCGTGGTCACTCGCCTCTCTGCAGTCTTCATGCCACCTGCAACTATTTTGTCGACAGGATGGCGACTGCGGATATAGCACGCTTGCAAGCCAATTTGGTGCTTCTGGACGGTTTGCGTTTAAGGACAGCATCCACGTGCTCGGGCCTGGATTCCTGCATATGTAATTATTTAGGTCCCTATATTATGGTAGCCCAAAGCTGCAGAGAGAGGCACGTGGTGCCACAAGCACATCGGCTATCAGTGGTTCCGCTATCAAAGCTATATCCCTTCTTGAAACCCTCGCACTTACTACGGTTGATGATATAAATCCTGCATGACCTTAAGGACTGCAAGGACCCTAAACTATGGGAATTATGGTATTTTCCTTATTATGGGTGCTGCAGAATTTATATCATCCACCGTAGGTGCCCTGATCCTTTCGAAATGGGGCCCTGCCTCAGCTGGCGGGCCATCGCGACCGTCGACATGGCCTTGGCTGCTGTGGGGCTTAAACAGTTTATCATTCCTGAACCCATGTGAACACCACATAGCTTACCGCTTAACTCTGAAGACACTATACAAGCAAATCATAGACACCCTAAACCCTAAACCCCCTAAAAGGAACCGTGGATGTTTAGGTTTCCCAGGGTTCAGGGCCTTCGTTTTTTAGGGTTTACGTGCATTTCCTTTTCCAGGGCAAACACATTTCCAAAGCTGCGTTCAGTGTTTAAAGGGTTTAGGGTTTAGGGGTTTTTAGGTTTCCTCTGGGAGTTCCCGGCCGTCCAATAATCAAAGGGTGCACAAGCACTACCAGGGCACAAATGGATGACCTAGAAAGCGGCTTGAGCCCCTCCCTCGTCTTACCAACCACTCATCTGGGACTAGGAAACCTACTGCTGATGATCCAAATCCTGCACTACAGTACCCATCTTGGTTCCTGAGTAGCCCCTTCATAATAAGGGTACCCTTTTTCCTACTATTCGGTTTTGTAAGGGGGCCCTAAAATAAAAAGGGCAAAAGGGTACTACTCAGGGACCTAGCCATAATAACATAATAAGGAATATACCATAATTCCCACAGTTTGGGGTCCTTATCCTTAAGGTAACACAGGATTTATATCATCAACAGTAGTTCCCAAGAAGCCACGCCAAAGAAGGGCTTCCTATTTCCTATTGCGCAGTCTGAAAGGGCAACCCCATAAACAACAAAGGGAAAACAGACCCCTTAAGCCATAAAGCTTGAAAGCCAACAACAGAAACCCCACATCTCAACACCCAAACTTCCCTGAATCAATAGGTTGACCTAAGCCACAAATCCTCCCAAACCCCTAAACGCTGAGCAAGCGCGAAGAAGCGTAGGCGGAAGCGGCACGAAGGATGAAATGGGTTTTGATTGCTTGAGCCAGCCCTGCTAGAGACCCTGATGTACGGGCCATAACGGGCTTACCCTAAACCCCTAAACCCTAAACCCTAACGGGTTTAGTATAGGGTTGGATTTTGTAGACTTCTCAAAAGGGGGTTGACATTGATTCTAACCGGGTTGCTTGAGGGTTTACCGGTCGCACTGGATTTTGTGGAGCCCCTGCATCTAACACCTAAGGAGCTTTGTCAATAGGGTTTAGAGAACCCTTACTTCCCCCAATACGCCAGGGAAATAAAAGGTCAAACTTTCAGGTTTCTGCTAAATTATACGAACCCAAACAGTTTAAAGGTTGGGTTACTTGGAGGCCCAGGGGACTTAGCAAGTGGGTTGTAAGTAGAGGTATAAGTACCCTAAATGGAGTTACCCTAATTATAACCCTACTTATAACCGACTTAGTAAGTCGCCCGGGCCTCCAAGTATTGGGGAACTCAGGAACCTTATGGTAAAGTATATATTTAGCAGGAAATCTTCACAGGGAATTGCTTCGCAAGCCTTCTTTGAAAGGCTGCTTGGGGTTCCGCACAGGGCCTCGGTATTACAATAACAATAACTAGGCGAGGGATCTCACCGGGGTGTTTCAGAAGTTCACAGGGCATAATAAAGCGGCCTTAATAATTAGAACAGGGTTTTGGGGCCCTGTTATACTATATTTAGAATAAGGAACCCTAAGGAATACTATAGGTA
>CAJNJA010014445.1:0-12197 GCA_905231915.1 Symbiodinium necroappetens | reverse complement strand
GCTGCTGCTGCTGCTGCTGCTGGTGCTGGTGCAGCTGCTGCTGCTGGTGCTGGTGCTGCTGCTGCTGCTGCTGCTGCTGCTGCTGCTGCTGCTGCTGGTGGTGCTGCTGGTGGTGCTGCTGGTGGCGCTGCCGGTGGCGCTGCCGGTGGTGCTGCTGGTGGTGCTGCTGGTGGCGCTGCCGGTGGCGCTGCCGGTGGTGCTGCCGTTGGTGCTGCCGTTGGTGCTGCCGGTGGTGCTGCCGGTGGTGTCCTGGTCTGGTCGATTCGGCATGCTGGAACACGGCACACGGCATTTTTGTGCATGGCAGTGTTTGGATTTTTGATTTGTCCGCAGTATTGGGTGTCTGTTTGCCCAAACCATGATAACATTCATGTGTGAAAACATCCGCTGGTAAGCAAAACACCGACAGGCGTGCCGCTGTATTGCGCAAAGACACGGCCTGGGAACGTTTTCTCGCGAGAAAAATCGGGTTGATTTCTGTCTGCGTCTGCTGGCCAAATTTTTATGATAACGTCACCGGTTCCAAGAGCATCCGTGCCAGAAGCATGATAACAACCATTCGCGAGAGCGTCCGGTGTCCATAACATCCACGGCCAAAGCATGATGACGAGAGCATCCGGTGTCCAGAGCATCCACAGCTAAAGCATGATGACGACCATGCGCGAGAGCAGTCAGTGTCCAGGGCATCTACGGCCAAAGCATAGCATGAGAGCGTCCGTTCGTGAGAACATCCAGTTCCCAGAGCACCCGTGATGACAACCACTCGCGAATAATCTCCGTTCGCGAGCGCATCCCGTGTCCAGAGCATCCACGGCCAAACATGATGACGTCCACCTCAAGCCAAGCATAAACAAGCCAATCAAAGCCGCAGTTGACGAAAGCTGAATAAGAAAATCATGATGAGGAGGATGATGATGTTGATGATGATGATGACGGTGCGGCGATGATGATGGTGCTGATGATGTCGGTGGTACTGATGACGATGATGACGGTGATGATGATGATGATGGTGATGATGATGATGGTGATGGTGATGGTGATGATGCTCATGTTTTGTGCAAGCTTCGGCTCTCAAATAGAGTTCATGAGCAGCAGACGAACTTTGAACAACAGCAGCTTCAGAACTTAAGTGCATGCATCGGTTTGCCAGAATCAGTCTTTCTAAAGATTTGGACCGTATCCCTGAGGCCCGAATTCTGACTTGACGCAGCCTCCGCAGGCTCCATGGCAGCGACCACTTCAGTTCCCAAAGCCGATCCTACGGCCAACCGCCGAGGTGCACATGTCAGTTCATATGTAGCGCAAAGCCGAAAATCCCTGACGCCTTACAGGACCCGATATGCAGCGGAAACTCTGCAGCTTCAACCCCGCTGATGCCCACCAGCAGTACTGCAGGCTCCGTTGGAACTGCAGCGACCGCTTCCATTCCCAGAGCGAATCCCTCGGCCAAAGGCCGAGCTGCGTCGGATTGCTAGGTTTGGCCAGCAAATCTTGCAGGCTTGAGTTCAGCGGTCAAGGATTGGGGGGCCGAGTTCGATTCCAGGATCGTATTTTGGCATCGGAACTTACATTTGGTGTGTAGGAGCCGATTGTTGGTAAATTCCCTGCCAGACTGCCAGCCCCGCACCAGCCCACTCAGAGCGTCAGGTCGCACTTACTCCGGCGCTGCACCACCCTGGCGGAAGACTATGCCTTCGGCAGAACAAGGCCGCCAGGGCTAGCCCTGAGCAAGGCCGACAACCTTCAATATTCAAGTTTGGACATGGGAGTCGAGACTAGACATAAGAAGCCAGTGGGTCGAGACAAAGACCAGTCCAGATTCGTTGGCAGGTTCGAGTTTGGAATGTCAGCAAAAATTGGTTGGGGTACGCTGCAGCAGTGACGAGAGTCTTCAGTTTCAGAATTGGCTTATGCAAGATGCCACAGGGACGATCCAGAAGCACTTCGACTTGTGCGTCCACTGCGACAAAGAAGTTGGGTTCAACTGGACAGGGTTGCAGCTTGAGGCTAAGTGTGTGAGATCAACCCTTGATTTGGAGCTTTCGAGTGCCAGATCGCTCAAGAGCCTTAGCTCTGGCTCGGTCTCTGCGAGGCTCGCTTCGACCAACGGCAAAGGAACCCGTGGTCGTGAAACCGCGAGGCTCACCCCGAATTTTACAAGTGTAAACAGCCATGCCTTCATCCCGTCCTCCATGCTCTGTGCCCAATTCCTCAATCCTCCCACCCAGAAGCCTTGAAGCCTCTCGGCTTACAGCGGCAGGCGCTGCAGTGGGAGGTTTCTGCTTCGCAAATCTTCGCTCGATGTCTTCAGTCTTGACACTTCTGAATATGTCTGAGATCTCAGTGCCTCTCTCTGTTACCCTTCCAGGCGCCGTGCCGATTTCATCAGTCGTGCCGCCACGAGGCCTCCTGGCTCTGATTGTCGTTGTTTTAGCAGTTCAGACTTTGGGTTTGGGGATTTCTCGTGTGTTTGGGGATATCCAGTAGATATCTGCCAGTATCATCCGTCCGTCAAAGCCCCAAGCCTCTGTATGATCGTCGGATTTCGGGGTCCTCTTTGGATTTTGCCACCTTGGCCAGTTGCTCTGAAAGCCGTGGGCTCGCGGGATTCAGGCTTGTGCAGAGTTCGGGTCGCTCGGAAGCTTGGGCAAAAGGATTTCTTTGGCTTCACTTTGAAGCCTACAGGCCGCCCTGCCGCGGGAGCTTGTGTGGTCCGTTTTCGGAGTTGCAAATCCCTTTTTGCATCCAGGAATCCACGTCCAGCAGCGGCTCCGGAACGTGCCTGAAAACCAGACCTCCCCAAGCTGTTAGGTGCTCGGCTCCTCACGAACGGTTCTGATGTTGTTTGGCTTGCCGAGGAGGTCGCCCCGCCGTGGCTTTTGCTGAGGCTGGGACTCTACAAGTTCCATTCCCAAACACTCTTCAGCTCTACAGGCCCACTCATGCAAAGACGAACTCCGCAATCCTTAAGTCCTGAGCATGGCAGCCCTCGATTTGGGCTTCTTTGTTTGATGAGGGACATGAGTCTTTTGCTTCCTGTTTCAAGGCTAAGAGCAAGATCGGCAAATCCGCAGAAAGGTTCAGAATCCTCCGGCAGTCTGGCAAAGACTGGGATTGGCTTTGGTGTTTCTTGCAGCATGTCGCGCCAAAGATCAAGGGCTTAGTTTTCAGGTCTTTACGGCGTTAGGGCCGCAGGATGCGAGCCATCATTTCCAGGAGCACTGAACCTCCCTTCCGAAGCCGCACAACGCAGGGAGCACCGCGGCCGCCAAAGCGGAAGGCGAACTCTGGGTTCGGTGCTGTTTGATTTGTGATTTTCAGACTAGGTTTCGGGTAAAAGTTCGTTCGGAAGCTTAAGACTTAGGACCTCTCCAACTTCTGCATTCCACAGGCCTCATCCCACATTGTTGCATAAACCAGCGACCGTTGGCGAAGGCGGCGTACTAAGTCTTGTTCAGTGCATGACAGAGTCGTTAGCCATCTTGAGTGACAGCTGGTACCTCTTGGAGCCCAAACCCAGCGCCCGAAACAAGAACCTCTGCCAGAAGCACGTCACCTCCATGACTGCGATAATTGTACAGCTGATGTCAAAGCCCATGAGGATTTTGCAGACCCTGACATCCATGCTCCCTGATCATACACAAAGAGCGTACTGTGTCATGAGCCTTGACAGCGTATCATCGTTCCCGATTTTCAGGCTTGTGTCTCGCTTGCGAGGCATCTGACCTACTCCCCTCGGAACCAAAGCTGTTGCGAGAGAGGCTGAGCCTTGGCTCTAGACGATGCAAGCCTGTGATTTCGGGTTGGGGGTTACAGCGGTGTAAGACTTCAGATTGCAACGTTCCAGGCCGAACAAGGCCGGCAGGCACTTGGCCTCTGTCGGTGAGATGCAAGTTTCTTGAATCTCGGCCACTTGGGACTAGAATTCCTCACAGTGGCTCATACAAGCGCAGTCAGTGTCTATCTATGTTAGCACCAAATGACTGTGCATTGTTTCGAACCTGACCGAATTCTGAACTCAGGGGGACACACTACTGGAAAAGGGTGTGTGATGTGCGGGCCGCTTGGCTGCATGGGGTCTTTCTTGTGATCAAGACTCTGGTGATTATCCACTTTGACGGTGCCACTGGTTCAATCTCCAACGGAATGTCCTTTGTATGCCGAAGGGGTTTGGGGTAGCCGACGGAGGCCGCTTATGGTGAAGCTACAATCACCGCCGAGCTAGCCAACACAGAGCTTGCAGACGACGGTGTGGCTGACTGGCTGGCATGGCTGCGAGGAGCCCTTGCACTTGGGATTTCCACGGGCTCAGGAACTCTGCATGGCTGTGTGCTGTTGGGACGACGAGTCCTGTAAACCCACACGGCATAATTACGTAGGTGGTAAAAACTGACGACAATCCTCAAGACGTGGTCTTGTCAGTTCTTTGCGTTCTGCGTGAGTTGGGGGATTGTTTTATGATTTTTTTGATTGATGACGATTTTTTCTGACTTGGCGATGAGCATGTTGTCAAGCCCCGGAAGCCGAATTCCCCAAGTGCGAGGTCACCCTGAGTTGAAGCAGACGGACGTGGAAAGCGTGAGCCTTCCAATGCTGGACCTGTCGAACAACAGGCTCCTAAGCTTACTCCTTTTTTTTCGGGTTTCGCACAGCATCGTGCAGCCCAACTCCAAGCAGTGTGACCTGCTGCCCTCCTGCCAGGGACCTGGAATTCACTTATCCTGAGGGCAACTCCTGCATTCCCAGCTTTGCGGTCATTACTTTAGGGCGGGATTATGTTTTTTGCTTGCTTATTGCTTCAGCTTAGGGCTAACATTGTTTGGCTGTGTGGCAAGTCAGGCTAACTAGCCGCGGCATTCGTTCCATCTGTGCATTCCTGGAAGAGCACTCCGTCCGTGTGGACGAGATGAAGTTCAACCACAACGAAGTAGACGACGAAGGCCTGTATCTGCGCTCCCAACAAGCAGGGCTGTTAGTACTGTTAGTTTATTTTTCGACCAAGGTCGTACTGTTTTTGTTTCGTCCACCGTTCTTTCAAGAGCCTAGGTATCGGATTGCCCAATACATCACTTCGGAGTCCGCTCCAGTAACTGCGCTGCACCTTTGTTCGAATCAGATCAGCATTCTTGGCGTGTTCAAGCTGCTGACAATGCTGTCGCTTCATCCAATGTATCCTTTGGAGACCAGCCTGCACGGGAAAGCTTCGTTCATACCCCTGTGGCTGCAGCTTGACAACAACAATATCACCGATGAAGACCTGCAAGACTTCCTCGACTGCCAGTTGCGTGAGTTGGGCTGCGCTATCTGCCTAGTAGGCAAGCATTGCTCACAGTGGGCTTGCCAATGTGTGAAGCAGATTAAGATGGATGACAGAAAACACAATGCCGCTTGGCGAGCAAGGATTTTTTCGCCAAATTATTTTCAAAGTGCTCGATTGTTACTATCATGCTGTGGAGTCCACTCGTGGCTTTGACCGTGCCATGTTGGTGCTGTTGCTGCTGCGGCTGCTTCAGCAAATGCTGTTGCTAAGATGATGATGAGGATGACGGTAAACATGATGGTGTTGGCGATGATGATTCAAGATCCAACATTTTAGGGCTCGCTTTCTAGGATACAGTCAAGCTTGAGAGCGAGCATCCACTATCAGACGGCAACCCAGGTTGTGCTACACCTCTGTCTGCGCACGCCAGACCAGCCGCCACCAGATTCCAAAGTTCTCCAGGCAGCGAGGTTCTGAAACTTGAAAATTGGGCAAATTGGGCCACTCGTCAATAGTTCTTGTGGGTCTAGGCTTATAGTTGAAGGGTCTCGGGAGCATCGGGATCCCGCGTTTACAAACTGGTTGGCAGAATCAGCCTTGATTTAGCACGAGTTGTGCACCTGAGTTCAGGACACACCTCTTGAAGCCCTGAACCCTAAACTCCGACCTAAAGACATGAACTTGAAGCTTACCGAGAAGTTTCACCATATGCTTCTCAGACGAAGGCGGGGCTGGCTGCCGCCGGTCGCAGCGCTCACAGGATCTTCCAGCAGCCTGGATGCAGGTCTTTTGATGTTCCACAGGCCTATTCATGGCTCCGGGTCTAGAAATGATGAGCCGATTTCAGCATCGCATGAAGCCACGAAGGTCCTTGTCCTGAACCCTTGACGCATGGTTCGCTTGAGCCTGGCTCCATTCAAGACATGGTTATATGCCTGAAAGACACACGGTTGGGTCAGGAACCCGGAACTGCAAGAGTTGGCTCACTTCACGATCTGTAACGATGGGCGCGCGTTGCAAAAAAGGCTCAAGCCCAAAAGCCTCGCACCATCACGCGTCCCTGTCACCCCATCCATCAAAGGCCCCCGAGGTCGCTGACCTGCCGGCAAGATTGGCTGCAGAAGTCGAGCACACCAGGGTCCAGGAGCAACCATGTTACCCTCTGGTGGTTTATGGTTGAACTTCGGCTTTTTCAGGTTCGGTGCAGGGGCTGTGAGGCCTTGGGTTTTGCTTCTAAGCTGACGGTCTGGGAGTCCAGCCTTTAGGGTTACCGAAGTCCCAAGCAGGGCGGTGCGGACGGAGCCGAAGTTCCTGTACGAAGATGCGCTTCCGGGCCTCGATTTGGCATGCGTTGTGTCCTTTCTTGGTTTTGAGTCTGAATGTTTTTCAATCTTTGTACCCTGTCCTTGCGACCGTTTGGTCGAGCTCTGTCTGATTTTGCCTCTGCTTATGAGGCTTGAGTAGTGAGTAGGGTTGGTGTAGACATGGCTTCTAGTAATTCTAGTATCTATAGATGGGGCAACTACTATGTTCTCCTGCAGGGTTGGATGCCAGGCACTTCATGGTGATGCTGAAGCCAGCGGGGTGGCACTGCAGTCTCGGCCACGGTGCCACAGGCGCCCTTACAACCAACAGACGTGTCTGTCGACTCACCAGATCCTAGAGGGCTCCAGCTGGATAGGGATTGACGATCTGAAGGTTTCCAGATGATGTTTTTCCTAAGCCCCAAGTCTGCAGATCCAGTTCCGCAAGCTCGAGTATGACAAACAGAAGACCAAGTTCCCGGCATTCGACTGTGAGTTTCAGTTGTCAGTCCCGGCATAGGTTTGGCAGCCAGTGTCAAGACCATGAGCACTGCTTCTTGCTCAGATTTAGGTTTTCCCAATTTCGGATTTTTGCAGGTGGGGTTTAGGGCTGGCGACCTGGCCGGTGTGTGTGTGTGTGCAAACATCGGATTTCCTTGTCTACGTGTTTGTTCCGCTTCTTACGGTGTACCGGTTGTATGGCTCAACTGAAACTAACAGTGTTTTTATGCTGTGGTTGTGTTTGTTGACTAGAGAGGTTCCAGGGTCTAGTTGTGAGGAGACTGGGTTTTGAATGGTTTCAATGCCCAGCTCCTGCAACTCTTCCGCGACGGCTTGTCTGGAAAAGCAAAAGGCAGTGCGGCAGTAGGCAAGCTTGCTGCCGTTGTGGTGTACCTCTTTGGGTTGCTACTAGTCCACCCTGTCACATTGCACGCTCTCCTTGCTGAAAGCTCTTGTTTGGGTCATCCTATGCCCTCAACGTGTTGTGAGCAGTAGGCCGGGGTTAGTCCTCGCTTGAGTGGTTGAGGGTTGTTTCTTTGGTTGGTTTCCAGTGTTGGGTGGTTGTTTTTCGGTGCCTGCTGGCCCTCACACACCCTCCTCTTGCTAGGAATTCCGGACGTGAATAGCTCAAGGAAAAGAGGGTTCAGCAAAAATGACCCCAATACTTGTAACATCTTGTCGGCACTGAGGACAACAGGAAGGCGAAAGCTGCCAACCTCCTCACTCAAAGTGATCCACCGCCACTACACGACTACATCATCCTGCGATTTGGTGAGGTTGGAGGCAGTGGAATGAAGGAGGCTCGCCGAACGTCTACCAAATTCAAGTTGCGCTCTCGTACATCTCTTGATGGTTTGTCTTGTCAGCTGGAGAGCTGCAGGGCCTGAACAGGCAGTGTCAAGCGCGGTTGAGCCTGGAAGCACCCATCTACCTGGCAGGTCATGAATGATTCCAAGCTGTACGGAATGGTCCACAGGCTCCATTGCTGTGGGTGTTTCGGTTTCTGCAAAAGGCCTGGGGGCTAAGTTCTGCATCTGTCGGAGGGTTTTCGGCTATGGAGCCTGAGTTTTGGCGCTAGGACATTCGACCCCAAACCCTGCACCTTAAGGTCAATGCCCCGCAGCTTTGCTCACTGATCCTTGAGCGGATTGTTTTTCATGCTTGTTGCGAGCACTCTACATCAGCCCTTGTGCAAGTCCGCACGCAGCAAAGGCTTTGTGTCGCTTGACATTTGCGAAACACTTCAGATTCAGCGATGTGTGGAATCCTAAGACTCAGCAATGAGATGCTGTAACGTGATGTCTGCAAGACGATCAGCCCACCCTCCACCTTGAAGAGTTGCCCAGATGTGCGAGCCAAGCCGGTTCTATCAAGAGCTTTCCAAAAGCAGGTGGCACAGATAGCATACATGGTTTTATACCTGAGCTCACAGTCCTGGCTGCAGTTCTCAGCACTCAGCCATCAGCAAGAGCGTGCCAGGCTGGATCAAGGCACATCTGGTCCGCTTCTGATTGCCAAGAACCAGATTGGTTCCTAGACGAGAAGAATCACACGTAGTTTAGGGTTCCGGTTTCTGGATGACTCCACGTGGCTTCGTGGAACAACAAGGGTGGACGAAAAAAGCGGTTGTGACTTTGGGTAGTTGGGAATCTGAAAGATGTTTGGCCTTGTGACCCTCGGGTCTTTGCATCAACTCGGGCTGCAAGGCTTTGACTTCGCCAAGACGAAGATTGTCAATCAGGAGTACCAGCGTGACTACCTCGCCCTCGTCCTTCGGCTGGAGCTTTGTGTTTTTTTTGGGAGCTGGCCGCAAGCTGCGCCGGTGTGGGATCATGCTGCAAATGTGTAGAACAATGTAGAACGTCTACCCAAGACAAGGCCAAATAGAACAGAGGATGGAAAGCTGCTCGCACGTGCACCTTCTGCAACGGCGCCCGAAGGAATCATGCATATTTGTCGAGCTTCCGGTGTAGAGGCTGTCACAGAAAGGGCTGAAATCAAGTTCGACACAGCAGTTGCCTGAAACTCGAGGTTCAAATCCTCAATCGATTGTCCGCACATACAGACATGCATGCAGACGTTTCTTCTCTCTCTCTCTGACTCTCTCTCGCGCTCTCTCTCTCTCTCTCTCTCTCTCTCTCTCTCTGCATGCTTAGTCCCGCATGCGTTGGTATATGTGTTGTTAGCAATCTTTGTTGAATTTCATCGTCATCGTCATCATCATCAAAAGGACCATTTGTTACATGCTTGACTGTGAGGGCATAGGCTTGTACATTGCGTCTGCTACACATGATGCTTTTGTATGGCATTGTGGTGGCTGTTCTTACACTTGCATCCATGCCTGCACCTTGTAAGCAGTCTCAGCCCCAAATCCGAAACCACAAGATCAGGTCCATGGCACCTTCGGGCGGGACGCGTTGCACGGCCATGGGCCCACTGGCCTCATCCAGGCAAGGCTTTAACATCAGGGTATGCTTCGGGCAGTTGGACTGCAACAAGTGCTAGGTTTTGGGGCTGTGTGGAATCTCAGGTTCAGGGCAATGTGGGGTGCAGGGTGACTTCCAAGAATTTAACTACCTGTTCAGAAATGTTTTTTCTTTCAGCGTTGTTTGAGGATGAGTGTCAACAACTCTTTCGCCACCTTTACAACCCAGCATGCAAACTTCAAACCATGACCAGCGTAACAGTCTTGTTGCCTGCAAGAGTTAGTTTAAAGTTGCAGAGTCCCGGGACCATAGTACCGTTGAGGCGCCGGTCGACAGATCCATGTACGACTGGACTCGACGATGTGTGATCAGTGAGAGACTGGGTTGCAATCTCCTCGTGCAGAAGCTGTGAGGGTCAGTTTTTTCGGGTTTGCTGTTCGGAGTCGTGGTGAAGACAACAGACGTGGGCTTTGAGTTTCGGGTGATTGTTTCATGTTGGCTTTTGAAGCTGGGTCTCGGGATCTTCATTGATTCATGTTGGTGGGCCTGGTCACTGAAGGTGAACCATGCTTGCACTTCGTGACAGGTGCATGCACTTTTAATAGTTTTATCTTAGCCTCAACCTTAAAGTTTTCACCCTTTAAACAGTCTCGAGCTTGGAACTGCTTCTTGCGCCCTACGAACAAGGTCTTCTGCCGACCCTTAGCCGTCATCTTTCTGATCTTCTTTGTGTCGGTGTATTCACCCTTGCTCTTAGTCCTGCGGTGGTTGGTCGATTAATTTGATGATGAGCGAATGAATATGGTGATGATGTTGAGCATCAGTCTTCATCATATGAACAGTTGTCATCATGACTGTAGCTGCGGTCGGAACTGTTCTTACCACTTCAGCTCGTGGGACCACACAACATGCACTCCATGAGCCTGGAAAGGAGAAGGTGTGTTGGTAGTCTGTTTCCGATGGACATGGCTCGAGAGCTTGGGGAGTCACAGGGGCCTTTCCACCAATTGTAGCAGGATTAAAAGGAACACAACAAATACATGCAAGATACTATGGAGGAAATTGGTTCGTGTTTGCGTATGAATGTCATTCGTTCATCAGTCACTCATGACTCGAACGGGAGAGCTTGAGCTTGTTGCTAGGAGTTGTAGCCTGAGGGCAACCCTTGCACATTCAGCCGCGCCGAAGCTGAACGAACCTCGTAAAATTCAAGCTTCGCACACGTTTTGGCCGCCCAAATCCCGAACCCTGAGGAACGGGCAGCCAGCCTCGACCCTCTACGAGCGCATCGCCGAGTACGAGAGTCGAGATCGTAAGGCCAAGCTAGTGAGCCCGCTCTTCCGTGTTGTATGTCATACGTGAAAGAAGTTCAATCTCCAAGCCCCTAATCAATCCCCTGATCCCTCAACGATCCTCTAATCACAACTAAATTCGGAACATGGCGGTTGGGGGCTGTGCTGGAAGCAGATAGGAACCTCGCAGCCATGTGCCCGAAGTACTGGGACAAAACCGAGGAAGTAAGGGAGGAAGTAGGCCGAAACCGAGAACACTATCGCTTTGGACCGCACGAAACATCACAGAGTAGTGGGGTAGGGATGTGCTGCATGTTCTTGAAGGGCGGCTTCAAGCTTGTGCTAATCTGTTCTTTGCCTCTCGAGAGCTCTGTCACTCAGACTTGAGCTTCTGTTCTCAGGCACGCTACACGTTGCTGCACTGCCGGCTGCTGACCGGACGAACTCATCAGATCCGGGTGCATATGGTTCCTCGCCGGTTAAGCCGCTCCGATCCTGAAGCCCGAGATGTCCATTGCTGAAGTTGAGCTTGAGCAAGATTCATATCCGGCACACCGAAGTTAAGTGTGATGAAGCTTGTCCAGAGTGGTCGCGACGTTTTAGGCTGAGGTAGAGCGCATCTTGGTTGATGCACTAAGGAGTACATCGGCATGCCTCTGGTCGGGGATCGCCAGTGTCTTGAATTGAATGGGAAGCATGGGGCAGAATTGAAGTCTCTCACCTGAAACCTGCAACATCTAGGGGTTTTTGTTTCCGTGAGGAAACAGCTTTGAGAGCTCATGCACTATGCTTGTCGCTGCGTTTGGACCTGTCGCATGACATGGTGACTACGCCGAATCCAAATCTTTGTATGCGCTCTTGCTGTTGCGTCAGATGTTATTCCGAAGCAAGAACACACAGCCACATTGAGGCTTCAACAGCAAGCTGATTCAGGTACTGGCGTCATGGCCAAGCGGATGACCCTAACCTCGGCTGCAACCGGACCTTCCTGCACAAGGCTGATGGGCTTTCAGGTTTCGGGGCGGGAGAACCGACGGCTGCTGTCGCACACCCTCTGGAGCATAGAGTTTACGAGCAGGCAAATGAAGCTTTGATGGTGCTCCAAACTAGTTGTGGGTTCTTGTGCATACTGTCCCAGGGCACCGAACCTGAAGGGCCTACAGCAGCTCAGAAGCAGCAACAGACCCCGCCCGGGAAGAGTATTTCAGAACGTCTGGGATGCCGAATTGTCCACATCCAATGCTTGAACACAAGAGTTGCAACGATGCAACGACGACACGGAGAATGAGGTGGAGCAGGAGCGGGGAGCGGGACAGGAGGAGGAGGAGGAGGAGGAGCAGGCGGTCGCAGTAGCCGCAGCCGCAACCGCAGCAGCCGCAGCGGTAGTGGTAGTAGTAGGAGCAGCAGCAGCGGC
>CAJNJA010014443.1:0-12197 GCA_905231915.1 Symbiodinium necroappetens | reverse complement strand
TGTGTGTGTCTGTCTGTGTGCGTCTGTGTGAGTGATTAGTACGTAGGATCATGCGCGCAGGACTTCGGCTGCAGCCTGACACTCTCTGCAGTACCTGGAGAATGCCAGACCCCCCATGATTCCAAGGCTGCCCACGGAGGCGTCGGCGAGCGTGAGCGAGCAACTGCCGCCTGTCTCTCAATCTCTCTACAGAATTACTGGAATTGCTAGAATAACCGTTCAGGACCTGGCTTCGGTTCATTCTCGGCTTCAAACCACATTGGCTTTGCCACAATCTTTCAGATTTGTGAAAGCTTCAGGGCTCGACGCAAGGCCCAATGCCCCGCCCATCCGACAAACCGTCTAGTGGTCGAGACCACGCCTCGGCGGCGGCTGCCAGCGCCGCTGCTGGCATCCCTGTTGCGCAAGGCCTCACAACTTTTAGGCGTGATGAATTTCCCTGTGGACAGCTTCACATGTTCACAGATTTGACAGCTGTTGCATTGTAACAGCGCTCTGCAGCTTGCAGACCAGATCCCGCGCCTGCCGCGCGGGGGCAATTGAGGGCCTTCGGCATCGCGGCCTGCATGAAGGACCGTCAGCTGTTCAGTCAACGGCCATGATGCTGATGTTGTTGAGTTCTGTGCTCGCCGATCTTAAGAATAGAATTCTCTCATGCGGTCGATACGATCGAAGCTGAGCTTAAACTCTATCTTGGTGTTCGCATGTGGTGGCTTAAACACTTGTCATGCGCTGCACAGATGGCATTTGGAGTCAGTCCCCCTGCACGAAAAGCCCTAAACCAAAGCAGAACTCTCTTCAATTCAGCCATCTCAGCAGGCAGCCCTAGGGACCAGTGACTCCTGCTCGGAGAGGCGCTTGGAATTGTCAGATTTCAATGGTCTTAATCTGCTGGGTCAACTCAGCCAGGCTGGCCTGCATTGACCGCTACCTGCTTCAGACAAGCGGCAACGACTTTTCAGGGAACATCTGCCGAGCGTTTTCAATTTCACAGCTGATCAGCACCAAAAACCAGTGCATCTAAGGAGTCCAAGGTTCCAAGAATGAACCCAGCATACCCAAGCGACTGCCATCGACTGCCACTTTCAACGATGGCGCAGAACGCTGTTCATTCGGTTTTTTTTCTTCGTTTGCCCTTGCATCTCGTTCGCGGCTTTCGTCGGGCGCGGCAAGGCGCTGGCCTGTCAGAAATGATTTGAGGCTTCGTGCAATCGCACACCTACGTTCAGGCACGTTTTGACGTCGCTGATTTTGAATTCCCCACCCCTGGCCTCCTCGGCTGCAGCGGCTCCTTCAGAGGCGCATCCGTGAAAGCTTTGGACTCCGGCTGCCTTTGTCGCTTTCTTCCGCATAAGTTCTTGCCCTTTGTGAACTCAGGGCTTGAAAAGGCCCGCTTCGCAGGGCTGCGCTGCCCCAGCTGTTCGTTAACCAGCGGCGCGGCTTGACGGACGCCAGACGTAGAGGAGAGAAGTTGACTGAGCTGCTCCTCTTTCCAGATCAACTTGCGTCGGGAGGCATCTTCAAAGAGCGCAGTCACGTCATCTGAAAAGGATCCTTTCAGCAGGGCAGCATTGGCAAAGAGAATGAGCGAGTGCTTGGCTCTGGTCAAAGCCACGTTCAGGCGCCGAAACTCAGAAAGGAATCCCAGGCGACGCTGTGCATTCGCCCGAACGAAGGACAGCAGAACGACTTCCGCCTCAGATCCTTGGAAGCTATCGACGGTGTGCACCTCAATGCCTGTCTCCACAAGCAACTTTCGGATCAATGCAGCCTGGCCATTGTAAAAGGTGATGACCACAAGAGGGGGGCAGCGCCTTGTCACGAGCCCGTTTTGCCCCATGCAAGCAACAGAGGCTAAGCGCTTTGCAAAGCAAGCCAGAGATTCTGCCTCACGTCTGTTGATGATGCGGCTTTCCTGGTGGTATACCTCCTCAGTACCAGCCACATCCACGACGGCATATGGTGGTAAAGCTTGGTGCTTGGAATCCTGAGAACCTCCAGCCAGAACGTCCACCAGCCGCCCTCCATAGAATCGAGCCGAGGGGAAGCGGCTGATCTCTGGGTGCATACGGTACTGCTCCTGGAGCATGATGTGCTCCTCAGCAGAAAACAAGACATATAACCGTTGTGCATGTATCAGTGAGTGTATACATACATATATATATATATATGTATGTCTGTATGTAGGTATGTATGTATTCATGCATACGTACGAAAATAGACATAGACGCAGGCATAGACATAGTGACACAGGCACAGGCATAGACACAGACGCAGGCATAGACTTAGACAAACACAAAAACCACATACATATAAATATACATATAGATATTTGTATCTATACATGTACATACATGTATACGTATACAGGTGCAAGCAAATGAGCAATTCATATACATTTGCATAGGATTATGATATGAATATGTATAGGCGTGTACATACACATGAGCATACACACATGCGTATGACGGAGCGTGGAAACGCCGCAAACTTGCTTGACCGCTACTATTCTTGTTACTTTAACATGCTCTACTAGTATCGTCTTACGCGGAGCTCAGAGTTACCCATCTGGTTTACTCTTGCCATTCTGCAAGACCAATAACCTTACCAACTTGAGGACGGGCTTGCTCTTGAACCCGATGAAGGGCCTTATTGGCATCATTGATGTCCATATCCATATCCATTTCCGCATGCTTTTGAGCATGCGTGAACGCACAGATTCGCGTGTTCGTTCAGTGCGCCAGGCTCGTACAACACCACAAGAATATGTATACATACGCATACATACATGCGTACGTTTATGAAAAACTATGCATGTAAGTAGGCATGTATGTATGTACGTATGTAAGCACTATGTATGTATGTATGTATGTATGTATGTATGTACGTATGTACGTATGCACGTATGTACGTACGTACGTACGTACGTACGTACGTACGTACGTACGCATGCATGTATGTATGTATGTCGGCGTGTGTGCGTGCACATGCGAAAACATAGACATAGACTGACAGACATATAGTTGGATGGATGGATAGATAGATAGATAGATTGATTGATAGATAAGGAGATAGATAGACAGGTAAAACTATTGGATAGATAGGTAGATAGATAGATAGATAGACAGATAAACTGCCAGCTAGCTGCTAGCTAGATAATTAGATACATAGATAGATACATAGATACATAGATAGACAGATGGATGGATAGATAGATAGATACATAGATACATAGATACAGAGAGAGAGTTAGTTAGGTAGTTAGTTAGTTAGTTAGCTAGTTAGTTAGTTAGATAGATAGATAGATAGACAGATCGATAGACAGATCGATAGACAGATCGACAGACTGATCGATAGATAGATAGATCGCTCGACGGATCACTGGATGGATGGATGGATGGATGGACGGACGGATGGATTGATGGAGGGATGGATGGAGGGATGGAGGGATGGAGGGATGGATGGCTGGATGGCTGGATGGCTGGATGGCTCGATGGCTGGATGGCTGGATCGCTGGCTGGGTGGCTGGCTGGATGGCTGGATGGTTGGAGGGCTGGATGTTTAGATGGTTGCATGTCTGGATGGCTTGATGGTTGGATGGCTGGTTGGCTGCATGGCTGGGTGGCTGGATGGCAGGATGGTTGGATGGTGATGGTGGGATAGGTCAGATGGATAGGTAGATAGATAGACTCAGATAGACAGAAAGCAAAAGGTGCAGATGTAGGTAGGTACGGAGGGAGGTAGGTAGATAGATAGATAGATACTGTATCTAAGCTTCATCAGCTACCCTTATGCGCTACTCTGATTAAGTACTCACTTCTTACACATGCATCCCGTTGGCATGCAGATCAGCCATTTCACAGCGTCCTGTCCAAGCCCCATCAGCCGCTCCATCATGGACCGGCAGAAATGTGCCTCAGATCATGCGTTTGGCCCCTACTGGCTGGGGTGCACTACCCAAAGCCAATCAAGACTCAGTCTGGGAAGCTCTCCACTTCTCTCTCCCCTCTCGCTGAGCGAGGTGCGCTCTTCGCCATGTCGGAGTGACAGACAGTGGCGCTCAACTGCATCGGATCCTCACACACTGACATTCAATTCACACTCCCGACCTCAGGCCTCTAGGACTGCAAGCATCTGAATTCAGACCAGCACGAGATAGTTGTTGCAAAGAGCCGCTGCATTCGAACTCCAACTGGAAACACATCTTGCTCAGGGATGCACGGGCCCGCAAGGACACATGATTGCAGGGCCTTCCATCAAAACCGACCGAAATGCAGAGAAACCTGGGCCAAGAAGCTCCCACCAGTACCAGCTGCTTTGGCTGCAAGCAAAGGGGAACCTGCAGTCTGGTGCCATGCAAGAATGCCAAACGCTCTGCCCCTGGTGGCATCATCAGCGGACCCGAGACACAGAAGACTTGTCACTGAAGCTCGTGCACGAGTCTGATTCAAGAGGCGAGCAACTAAAGTCTCGGCTTCGATTGCTTGCGCTGCCTGCAGGCATTGAAGAAGCTCGGCACATAAAGATTCCGCTGGAACAAGAGCTCCTAGACCGTATCGCAGAAGGCCTCGTCCACCAAAACCGTCTCGATGCCATCGCGCAGGGTCATCTGCAATCCAGGCCTAAGGAATATCCAATGGCGGAGAGGCAAAATCTACGCGGAGGTTTTGGACCGGTATTGGCATGTCTTGCTTCTCCCCTCCCTCTCTCCAACAGAACTTGTCGACAAGCCCGCCAGAGTGTGAAGCCTGAAGCTGCAGGTGCACCTTCCCGCACAGCTCAGCGTGCAAAAAACCGCTGCGGCAGCTTTCAACCTCGCACATCGGCATGCTTGAACATCGAAGATATCGCTCCCAAACCCGTTCTGCCGAGGAACTGTTCCGTCTCGAACTCAGGGGCCTTGTCTCAACCGAGCTATTTCAGGGCTGGTCAGCTGATCATGGGACTGCTGTGGGCTGTCGGCGATGGCGATTTAGGATGTATCTGCATGCGGTAAAGTAGACTCACCTATACGCCGCCTCCCCGAAGCGCTCCCGCCGAGCGAGCTCCGTCAGCCGCTCAACCAGGCTGCCACGAACGGGCCGCCTGGAATGCGCCCAGAGATTGTGGGTCTCAGTTCTAGCTGTGGCTTGTAGCCAGGCTTTGGGCGGGGTTGCTCCGGGCTTGGGCCCCTTGTTGACGGCAACCGCATTTGAGCCAATCGCCGACCCAGGAGACTACGTAGGATTGCCTCTGAAGCTCAAGTGCAAGATTCTGACCACACTGCCCGAGTGGTCGTCATCAGTGTCGGGTGCCACAGCCCTTCTCGGACAAGGTTTTGGCTTCCTGTCAGGATGATCTAGAAATTTTAGCGGGCTGTGATCTGACTTGAGATGTTGGGTTGGCTGCTGAGGTGTCATGGGTTCTCGCTCTGGCGGATGGCTTCACATATGAGCAGTGCTTCTCCGAATGCCTTTCGGCGTGGTTCCATCCGAAGGGGAACGGTTCACACGGACATGATCGTCCGCCCTGACAGATGATGCAGGAAGAACCAGGGCTTGTCCGGTTGCTTGCATTTCATCCTCCGCCGCCTTCAGCTTGGGCTCACATATGCGGCAGTTTGCAGTTCACGCCTCTCGTGGAAAGATCGTTTTCGTGCTTTCTTCAGGGATGCGTCTTCCACACCGACCCGGCACTCTCGGATCAACCCTGTTGCTGGAGCACGAATCCCAGGGCTGCACATGAATCTCGGACGTGCATCGAGCTCCAACTGGTCCGTGAGCTTGGAGCGGATTTTGACAATTTGACTGCTTCTGGCTTTGCATGCTTGCGGGGCATTGCCTGCTCCCTCAAGTATGTTCAAACATTGCTTCGTCCGTGATTTCTAAACTCCGGGCCGTGGACCAGGGGGGGCCTGGCTGATTCGATAGGAAGTGCCCTCCAGAGACAGCACCTTGCTGAAGTCTGCAGCGCTCTCGCTCAATTCTCGGAGCGCTTTTGGGGTGTCACAGGAGCTCCCAAAGCAACAAAGATTAATCACTTGTTTGGGGGCCCTTCCCTTCCTCCTACCAAAAGGAAGGGCTGGACTCCAGAACTTGGGAGGTGGGAATCGGCCTCGCAGAGTGGGCCTCGCGCTCCGATTCCGACGCCGAGGTCTCCTCGCCTTCGGCAGAGAGCGGGGGGGAGCTCGTTTGAAATAGGACTCTCCTTGTAGGACCCCAGGATTTCTGGGCCTGAGCGGAGAGCTCCTTGTAGGGTTTTGGGCAAGAACAAGACTCGTCTTCCCTTTTCTTCTCTGCTCGTCCCTGTCTGACAGGATTCTGCATGGTGCAATCCATGACAGAAAATTAAAGAGCCAGTAAAACCTGATTTCGAGCTATCTCCAGAGCATTGATGAAAACGAATGCATCGATCTCCACCCTGGACCTGAAGGCTCTACGTTTTTAAGGGCCCCGCTGGTGTCTTCCGGCTCGCTGCAGCTTCCCTGCCCCAGGCGTGCCCAACAGAAGCAGATGAGAGGCATCACCGGATTGCCCTAGAAAGCAGGCGCTTGTAGTTTGGAGTCTCTCTGCATCAATCTTATCGATTTGCCTTCTCAGTAGTCTTCTTGGGTGAGATGGCCCATTACAAAGCGGACTGCCATCAGAAGACCGAAGCATGGAAGGAAGTCTTGGCCTTAGACTTCACTTTAGAATGCCCAGGCCTCCTCCCAGCTCTCCAAACACTTCTGCAAGTGCTTGGCGGAGAGGTTTCGGGGCAGCTTCAGCCTGAATCCGTCTGCACAATTGAGGAGTTTCACCATGCGCCGCCCCGCCAGAAGCTCTTCTTGGAGTGCCCCGTCCGCATGTGAAAACACCATCGTCAACTCATTCATATATTTCGTCTCGGGCGCTCTTGTGCAGGTAACATAGACACATGTCTATATCTATATCTGAACATGTTATGTGACAGTTCTCGATGATGTCCACCCGATAGATGCCCTAAAGCAACAGAAATGGATGTGGTGACATACATGCAATTGCCACAGAAATCTGTCTATGGAGACATATCGAAGCAAATGTGCCCAGGTGGGCTGGTCAGTGGAGCAGCTACCAATACAACAATCGACGTTCAGAAAGAGATAAGAACAAAACAAGACAGAAGCCGCTTCCATTCCAGGCTTCGAAAAAGGCCCAGCAAATGAGAAATGCTTGTATCGTGCGGTGCCTCGGGCCCAGCAAATAAGTAGGGACCGACCCGACATATTTTGGTGGTTTCCGCGCCTCCCAAAATAATAGACGTGGAGGGGCTACGCAACATTTCGTATGCATGCTATATGCACACCCAGGTCAATCCGAGGTCAATCGTTACCGATGCCTCAGGTAAGCCGCAGGTACGCTGCGCTCCAGTGTGCGGAGTGCCTGCGCAGTTGCAAGAAGCAGTAGCCCTTGAGTCTTCGCATGTGGAGCTGCGTTACCCTGACCCACGCGGGAGCCATAGAGGAATAGCGTCTTTTGCACGAGTTCTGATTCCTGGAAGAGACTTTGCCAGTGCTGCTTACTCTTGTTAATCCACGCAGGAAGCTTGAGAGGGGACGATCCTCTATTGCCTGAGATGCTGATACGGATGATACTGTAACCTGCGGAACAAGCCGACCCCCTGCACTCTGCAACACATCGCGCAGTGGCCACCCCTGGCCTCCGCCGCTTCTTGCAGCGCTTGAGGGTCTTCAAAGCTCTGCTTCACCAGCGCGAGGGCATGCTGCACTCCTTCATGGCCCGAGGGCAGAGAGGCTAAGCTTGGATCAGGATGTTGGGTACTTGAAGCTTTGCAAGTCCCAGACACGAGTGTGGATAAAAGCTGCACGAAGAGGTCCATCTGGAGGCACCCGATCCTTGGGCGGAATTGCTACATGGCTCAAGCTCGAGAGCAGCCTGGAAGCTTAGAAGTCTTAGAGAGTTTCTGGAGAAAGTGAACAAAAGCATGAGTCTTTGATGCACAGGACCAAGGCTCCTCCACGCCCACAAGACAAAGCGGGCACCGACGGCCTTCCTGGCAAAGCATGCGGGCTGCCGCCGACAAGAATGTGACCTTCTCGACATGAAAAGGGCCTCTGTCTTGCTGAAGCTTTCCAGCGCGACCTGCACGGCGCCATTGCTGGGAGCACCTGGGGGCTCAGACACTTCTCCCCGATGAGGCTCGAAATGAGTCTGAAGACTGCCTCGCTTGCCCTTGCCCTTGCCAGTTCAGCTGTGCTGCTCACCAGGATGCGGCCTTCCTTTCCCAATTTGTGCCTTTGTGCAAGCTGCCTCGGGACGAGGCGGCTGGAAGCTCGGGTTCAGCGTGAAGATGCCAGCAGACGCAGGCTCCGACAGGGATCAGACGTCTCTAGGGACTCTACTCTTTCTAGAACGCATCATGCGGATCCCAGCAAAGGTCTGGGGAATCCTAGATTCAGAACACACACAACAGCGCACAATCGTAGCCGTTGTTGACGGGGGTGGGGAGCTCGATCAACCCCAGAAATCGAGTGAAGGTGAGTGAAGAATCTAAGAACTTCGTGCTGAAACTGCAGGGCAGCCGGGATGCTGGAGCAGTGCCACCACTGCTCGGGTCTTTCCAGTGCCTGTTTGTGTTGAGGAAACAGGTTCCACCAACTTCGGAAGCTCGAAAAGCCAGTATCGCTTCCAAACGTACCATCGTTCCAAATCATTGGAGTGGCTGAGTGAGATGCCTCGGGGTTAGAGTTGCTTTTGTGGGAACATCCAAGATGCGAACACATGGTGACTGAAGTTATGGGTGGCACGTGGAGTTGGGCTTTGACACACTGGGCGTTTGGACTGCTATACGGCCTAGCGCGAGGAAGAGCGCCTGTTGGCATGAGCACATGAATCTTTGGTGCGAGCAGGTCACCTGGCCTTCCGGCAAGTCTTAGTGTGCTAGTCACTAGTCTTCAACTCGGAGACAGTGAAGCGAATTTGCCTGGTGGACCCTGCAGCAGGTGGCAACGCCGATGCAGCCCATCCTGGCTCCAGGCTGGACTCTCCGATCCATTCCAAAAGCCGGACAGATGCCACTCAGGTGGTCTAGATAAACAGACAGCTTAGGGCTAAGCGGGCACGGAGACCAGCTTCAGCAGTGGGATCAGCAGGAGCAAGGAGAGACTCTCACAGCATGGAAGTGCGAAATGCAGAGACATTGTAGTTAGGACAACCCAACAGTGGCTTCCTCCCATTCATATAGGTTGTCCGTGCTTGTAATGCCAAGTCTCAGACGACAGGATCTTCGAGATGGCCTCCTTCTGGAGGACATTGAGTCCCTGGGCATGAGACCAAAAATCAACTTCGGTTCCAAAGCGAAGAACACCCCCCCCGGAGCCTAGCCTCCACGCAAAGCCGCTGCGACGGCTGCGACGACTCCTCGGAGTCGGAGATGGGAACCTTGCCCTCAGGCTGGGCTTGCATTCCGGCCTCAGCACCGAATCCCCTTTCTGAACTTCAACGTCACCACGTACTTTGGCCCCGATGTGATGCATGGCTGTGCAACTGAGCCGCCTCAGCCTGCTCCATCTCCGACTCTGCATCAGAGTCGGTAAAGATCCTTCACGCAGTTCGTTCCGAATGCGTCTTCCAATACCATACACTTGGATCAATTGCACAGCACTGAGCAGTTGCAGCTAGCCGATTCAAGTCTGCAATCTCTGTCAAGATTCTGGTGCGTCGCCCCGCGTGCCCCGACAATCTGGTGCAAGAAGGGTGGTTTCGGGGCCAAGACACAGGCCGTCCACATTCGGAGCCTCCGAGATAAATGAGGTTGTTTTGTTTTGCTTTGCTTTGCTTGCCAATCCGAGTCACCCAACTGTCTTTCAATATCCTACGCAGATGTCTGTGTAAATAGAACACACATGTGTTATATATATATGCATATATGCATATGCACGCAAGTCCGCATGTGCATCTGCATATATTATATGCACACACTTGTTCCAGTTCACCAAGCGTGCCTCTAAACTGAAGAACCATGCCGGGACTTTTCCTATATCTGTATCTGTCTCTATATGTATATCTACATCGAATATCTACTACATATATGGCCACGTCACGACGGTACGAGGTCGTCCAACGGCCGCAGCAACAGGATGGGCTGGTCAGGCAATGAAGTCCTCGCAAGAGTGTTCCGGTCGTGCTTCAAGACAGAACGGGAGTTCGACAAACCTAAACCCACTGACAGGCAAATGTGTGTTTACAGGCTGCTGCAATTTTTCCTGACAGCACCTGACAACACACAAGAAAACGCTGGATGGAAGATTCGGCTGCACTGCACGCAGATGTGGAGCCTGAAGATTCGCTCTTCTGGTTCATGCCATGCTGCTGGTGTAGCCATCGCCACGTGGGTAACCCATAACCGCACAAGTTGATCGACACCTCCTGTCATAATGCTGCTACATCTGGTCAAGGTTGACCCGGACAGCTGGGAAACGAAGGAGTCTGTTGGACTTTGGCAAGCACTGCTTATCTAACAGCACTCTGGCATCGCCTTTGCAACGGAGGGAGCCTTTCGTCTTAGCCTCTATTTCACTTTGCGCTTATCCGATTTCTGATCTGCGAAGGAAAGCACAGCTTCGCTAGCAAGTCCAGATGCATGTAGACCGCTACCCAGGATGCAGAGGATCTAAATGTTCATATTCAGATTCAATGCGCCTTCGTGCGTGGGTTTAGGCATGCACCTTGAGGGTCCTAGGCTTTACAGTGTTGCTTGACCTTGCCGTAGTGCTCCATCCATGTTGGCTGTTCGAAAATTGCTGCGATCTCCAGTCCTTGTATCCCTCCTGCGTCGATTCCTTCTTCCTTCTTGCGTGGATGCTTCAGGTCTTCGTGTCCATCGATTCCTTCCATGGCCTCTTCCTTCTCCCTTCCCTCGATTCGCTCCTTGTGTTCTGCATTCTGCCAGCCTCGGCTTACGCACAGGATGGAAGCCAACAAAAGGATGAGTTGTGATTGCAACTCCCCTTCACCAGTCTACGCAGTCACCGCAGGATGCTGCACGTCTCCTGCCCGTAGCCGCTGAATGTTGAAGCGCGCTCCACGAAGAACATTGCCCCCTTCTTCCTTGGCACATACATTTATTGCTCTCGACGAAAAGCTACAGATGCTTCCAGTTCCATTTGAACCTCTTGGAACTTTCCCGGGGATTTCGTTTTCCATTTCCGCAGCCTTACCTCTGGATTTGCCAGCTGTACAGCCAAGAAGTAGTAGCATGAAATTCGTTTGGTGTCGAGGTGTCCACTGGGCATCATTGCAACTGCACTTCCAGGAGATCTCTTGAACAGTCTAAGCCTGCATCAGTTGAGCTAGGCAGCTCCTTCGGTGAGCGAAGCTCGACGGCCCAGGCAGTGCGCATTGTTGGCCTTGCAAAGTTCAGATACGGACAGTTTCAGGAAGCCGGTGTCTAAACGCAAGCCTTCAGCTCGTCAAGTGCATCTGGTCCCCCGAGCCTTTTTGCCAAGACCCCGGCCAATCAGTGCAGGGCAGCACGTGAGCCTTGAAGCACCTGCGGCCCAAAGTGACGATGCTGAGCCGAGCCATCCCACGAAGGTCGCGTGTACTTAAGCTCCGTCACCCACAGCCAAAATGGTCCGAGCCCTAGAATTTACTTTCTGTAAAGCCGCAGCACAGGAGGTGCTCTGAGACGCCGCGTTGCTTCGCCACCTGGAGAATCTGTGATTCTGGTCAGTCAAGCGTGCATGGCTGTTTGCGGACATTCATCACTCACTGACACTTGTCCACAAGACATGCCTCGCCCCGTGATATTCTAAGCAATTCCCGGAGCCGCAACTGCACCCCGTGGCTGCAGCACCCTTCCACAGGACCCTGCAAGCCTTTCCCGGCGCAATCTGCGTCAGCGAGGTCAGCCTTGCCTTTTGGAGACTATGGCTGCAACCAAATTAGTCTTGCGAGGTTGGGGGAAAAGCTTCGATTCAGAAATATACTGAAACAGCGGCAGTACGAACGGGACGCAGTAACTAGGAATAAGTAGTAGTTGCCTTCGTCGTGGTAAGTAGTAGTTGCCGTGGTCGTCGTCGCCGACGCCGTAGTCGTAGTCGTAGTCGTAGTCGTCGCCGTCGTCGTCGTAGTAGTAGTAGTAGTAGCAGTAGCAGCAGTTGTGTCGGATAGCACTCGGGCGGATTATTAGGTTCTCGGTCACCCACGGGGTGTGAGGTTTGGGGTTAAGGCTGGGGT
>CAJNJA010014442.1:0-12200 GCA_905231915.1 Symbiodinium necroappetens | reverse complement strand
CCCTCACGAAAAATTATCTGTTTCTTAACCGGCGCTGTCGCTGTACATGTGCACGTTAGTTATGTTTCTAGACGAGAAGTATACTGACCGCATCCAGTATTTGCGGAAGGCATGCAGGGGATCCATTGCGCAGCCCGGCCCTACACCAGATTCATGTGCGTCTTTTTCTGTCGCGACAATTGGGGGCTGCAGGCATGGCCCGTTTGCCCACATGAGTCGAGGGGTCTAGCCTGGATCGGCTGCGCTTCCACGAAGCGGGGAATGCAAAGAATTGGTCTAAACCACTGCGAAAGCCCTGCTTGTCCACGGACAAGGCTTCAAAGGCTGGGTGCGGAGCAACGTTATAGGCAGCACTCCATGCTGCCGCCCGCGGCTGGGGACTTAGCCCAGCGGCACAAAATTGCATCGGTGGCTTCTCAGAGAAAGGCACAGAGTGGAACCTGCTCCGGTGTTAGAGATGACTATCGCCTTCTGGGAAGCCACATCGGCTGGCAAAGGGCCAGCCCGCGTCAATTGGAAGACAAGAGGTCCACTTCCTGAGCTTCGGAGTCGGCGGAGTCCAAACAGTGCATCCTTCTACCTGTGATGAGTGCCATCACGCCGACGCCCCACTTCAGGACGGATGCTGTACACAAGCAGAGCAAGGCCAAACGGACTGCTCGCTCCAAAACTCCTCCCAAAAACTTGTTGCTTAGAGGCATTTCACTGGCTTAGTTGAGCCTCTCGACGATGTCAACATACTCCTGCCAAGAGCAGATGTCCCAGAAGGGCTTGCCGCTCGCCTCCCTCGTCCACTTCCTGGGTACAGGGCCGCAGTCACCACAGCACACGTTGACAGAAGAGTGGTGTGCCAGCGTTCCCGTTAAGTTCCGGGCCGGTGCAGGGCGTGGCACATGAAGATGGCGGTCTTGATGTCCGTGATCAGCGACGTGCCTGAGTCCACAGCGCCCCGACGGATCCTGAAGCCGTCCGTGAGAGCATCCGAGTCCATGGAGTCGGGCACGTTGATGACCTCAGGACAGAACGGAGGAGCTTCGAGGCAAAGATGAAAAGAGACAGAGAGAGAGAGAGAGAGAGAGAGAGAGAGAAGAGAGACAGGGAGAGAAGGACAAGAGGAAGAGCAAGAAGGAAGCTTGAACAGCCTTTCAAGCGTAGAGAGGAGAGTTGTTGCGATCCCGGAACGGGAGAAGCAGGCAGAGACAGAAGAGAGAGAAAGAGAGAGCGAGAGAAGAGACGGTGAGATCGAGAGTTCAACTCGAAGCGGGCTGCAACCGAAAATTGCCATCCGAGCTGCCAGGTCGACTTTGCGTCCCTGCAGGAGCGTGGCGGCGTTCGGCTCCCTCTTCACCAGAGGCTTGAAGACCATGCTGCTCTGCAGCCCGGCGCCTGCAGGAGGTGCGCCGGCGCAACGCCCGATTTACGGAATCGCGACAGCCGCCTGCCTACGAGGTGCTCATGCGTGCCCTTGGTGGCGTAGAGGGAATAGCCTCAGCCACGGCGAATCTGCGCTGTTCTGTTTTTGCGGCCTACAATCGACTTCACCGAGTGGCCCATCTCCAGGAGCTGCCGGGCCGCCCCGGAGCTCACGAACTCGCTCTTCGCTGCCGGGGAACCCAGCGACAAGAGGATGCTCCTGGGACAACGCCATCGGCGGATGAAGGCAAGGCAAGAGGGCAAGAGGGCTTTTCTGATCTTCTCTGCCAGCAAGCGGCTGCGAGGGAAGCTTGAAATTCGCGGCCACCATGCTCTTCAGGAACGCCTCGTAGGCGTTCATGCCGAAGCCTCGACGCACACGTGCCAAAACAAGCTTCGGAGAAGTCGCTGAAGCGAGTAATGTGATAGCGGCTGCTTAACGCAGTCGTTTAAACAGGAGACCTAGCCAAAAAAAATCAGTCCAAGCAGCAGGCTACCTCACCTGTGGAGGACATCTCCACGCCCAGCCGAGGATCGGAGTTCTTCAAGCGCCCGAAGGAAAACCTGACGTGACTCGAAAGATAATCATAAGGCCGGTTCAAAGACCCCTAAACCCTAAACTTTCCCTAAACCCTCTAAAACCCTAAAAACATCGGAACCCAGACCCTCTGGCCAGCCGTGGGGCATGGGCGCTTTGCAGGCCACGAAGTCGATGTCCATCGGCTGGATGACCGCTGAGCGCACTGGCATGCCCACCATGACGCCTAAGGGCGGCAAAATCTGCTCACTTCGACCCACCGAGGCGAAAATTTCTCAGGCGAGCTGCGAGTCGCGAGCTCGATGAAGTTCACGTTGTAGGTCTTGGAGATGAAGGGCATGGACCGCGAGGCCCTCAAATTGCACTCCTCAGTCAAGAACTGAGGCATGCGTGCTCTTGCACTGACAACGATCTCCCGTGGACCGGTAGCGCTGATGGCGGCGAAGGCGCAATGACCTTCACCTCGTTGTCCTTGCAGATGAACTGGATGTTGAAGGGTCCCGAAATCTTCAGAGCCTTGCACAGCTTTTGCGAGATACCTCCAGGCCGTGTGCAATCAGAAGTAATCAGACAATCTGTCAGCACATGGTCAGACATTGCCACACTATCAGCATAGGGCGCATCCTGCGACCGAGCCG
The DNA here is from genome assembly GCA_905231915.1 of Symbiodinium necroappetens. NCBI lineage: Eukaryota > Dinophyceae > Suessiales > Symbiodiniaceae > Symbiodinium > Symbiodinium necroappetens. The sequence goes on along the minus strand of CAJNJA010014442.1, from coordinate 9,611 downwards.
CTCTTCACCTTGCGGTGCGTCTCCACGAAAAGCCGCTGCGCCGGCAGCAGGAGGGAGGCATCCCCACTGTGCACGCCGGCGTTCTCGATGTGCTCGGCGATCGCATAGTTCACGAGCCTCACTTGCAGATTGCTGGCTACCACATGTCATGATACCATGCTTGGCTGGCTTGGCTTCGAGATGTATTGACAGAGATCGACAGCTGAGGGCTTCTTACACCTCCTCCCAAACTTTAAAGTTTTGAGATCCATAAGCTGCCGAGCGGCTCGCCGGCTCTGCCCACGGCATCCAGCTCCACCTCCTTCGCACCGGTGATGTACTTGGAAATCACTACGGGGTGGTCGCGGCTGACCACGGCGGCCGTCTTCAGGAAGACTTCGAGCTCGGAGTCGTTGGTGACCACGCGCATGGCCGCGCCACTGAGCACGTAGGAGGGCCGGACCAGCACCGGGAAGCCTGCGGATCGACAGAAGTTGCGGGCCTCCCCCAAAGTCTCGAACTGGGACCACTGAGGCTGGTCGATGCGAAGCTGATCACAGAGCTGGCTGAACTTCTTGCGGTCCTCGCATGTGTCGATGGCCTCAACGGAGGTGCCCAGAATGCGCACGCCGCAGTGGTGCAAGCCGAGGGCCAAGTTGTTTGGCGTCTGCCCGCCCACGGACACCACCTGGGCACAACCAGCAGGCCGAACTAACGCAATCAACAGCTGAACTGCCGAGAATCATGCATGTGTAAACAGATATATGTGGTCCCGTCGACTACACTTTCTGCCAATTGCCAATCTGTGTTTGCTTTTGGATTGAAGTTAAGAAGTGCCCAGCCGCCATACCCCGCGGCGTCTCCAACTCTGCGATGTCCAGCACGCGCTCGTGGCTTAGCTCTTCGAAGTACAGCCGGTCGGACTCGTCGAAATCCGTCGACACAGTCTCGGGGTTGCAGTTCACCACCACGGCCTTGTGACCCAACTTCCGCAGCGTGCGCACGCAGGAAACGCTGCACCAGTCGAACTCCACGCTGCTACCGATCCTGTAAGGCCCGCAGCCCAAGACCACCACCCTGGACTCCTTCTCCGCCTTCTGGCTCTCTGGGGTCTGCAGTGACATTGGCTCCGGTATGGACGGCTGCAGTGACAGCGGGGGCAAGCAGTCGTCGTCTGTGGGCGCCTGGCTGCCGGGCAGCTCCACATCGTGTTCCTCGCCGCTGTAGGTCAGGTAGAGGTAGTTCGTCTCTGCCGGGAACTCTGCCGCCAGCGTGTCGATTTGCTTTACTTTGGGAACTATGCCCGCACTCCTGCGCAAGTGCCGGATGTGGGCCTCTGTCACAGGACCGCCGGTGTAGCGGCTTGCCCCGAAGTCCGTCGGCAGCAGCCGAGGGGACATCTCCATGTGCACCAGCGCTGGAGCCGAGACCAGCGCTGCAATCTGGCAGTCCGAGAAGCCGCGGCACTTCGCCTGAAACGCACCACGATTCTAAGCCAACAGAACACCGACAGAGCAACGCGCTCCGCAGGTTCATGATCTCAGAGAGCCGGCCCCCCCCCCTCTGCCGCGCCTCGCGCAGGACCGCGGGATGGCTTCGGAGCTCGTAGAAGTCCATGAGACGCAGGGCCACCTTGAGCTGGTGCAGGCCATGGAGCTTGGCCAGGAACCAGCGGTCGATGTTGGTGAGGCGATGGACATCCGCCACGTCCATGCCAAGCTCGAAAGCCTTCGCAACAGCCCAAAGCCTTACCGGGGTGGGGTTGCTGAGCTCCTTCTTCACCTCCTTCTCCAACTCCGGCCCCGGCAATGCACTGATCCCTCGCCTTTCCAGCTCAATCTCATAGCGCGCTGGGTCGAAGCCTGGGCTTGCCTCGTCAACCATGCGCAGGGCCTTTTGGATGGTCTCCTCGAAGGTTCGGCCGATGGCCATGACCTCACCCACGCTCTGCATGGCGGAGCCGATGCGGGCGTCCACCGTGGAGAACTTCTGGAGGTCCCAGCGGGGCACCTTGGCTACCACATAGTCCAAAGATGGCTCGAAGCAGGCAGTGGTGCATCGTGTCACGCTGTTGCGAAGCTGCGCCAAGTCATGGCCCAGCGCAAGCTTGGCAGCCACGTAGGCCAGAGGATACCCCGTGGCCTTGGAGGCAAGGGCACTGCTGCGCGAGAGCCTGGCATTCACCTCGATGATGCGGAACTGAGAGCTTTTGGGATCGACCGCATACTGGATGTTGCATTCGCCCACGATGCCCAAGTGCCGGATGATCTTCAAGGCACACTGCCGGAGCCGGTAGTACTCCTCGTTGTTCAGCGTCTGTGAGGGTGCGATGACAATGGACTCGCCTGTATGGATGCCCATGGGGTCCAAGTTTTCCATGTTGCACACCGTGATGCAGTTGTCGTTCTTGTCTCGCACCACCTCGTACTCCAGCTCCTTCCAACCCTTCAAGGACTTGTCGATGATCACCTGGGGGCTGTTGACCAAAGCCACCGTCACCAGCTTCCTAAGCTCGTTCTCGTTGTCGGCGAAGCCGCTGCCCAGCCCGCCAAGGGCGAATGCGGCCCGCACCAGCACCGGGTAGCCTGGCCGAGCCGAGCTACGGAATCATGGTTGGGGTATGCTGGGGCCTTCCCCAGCAAACTAGGCTGTCTGAACTGCCGCACAAGCTAGAGCGAAAAGGCTTTCCAGAGTCTGGCGCCGGGCAACCAATCTGCTCTGCGGCATGGACTGCTTCCGCCACCGACCCGCAGCAGCTGCTCTCGGCGATCCGCTCGCCGCAGGCGTCCACCACCTCTTCGAGTTGAACAACAGTTACCAGAATGGCTGAAGCTGGTGCCGTCTAGAATCTACAGTAATCGATAGAGTCTGCTTGGGAGCAATTATACACAATTCCATATGCGTGAGGCATTGTTCTCCCTGGCTGCGTCGGCTCCCTCCCGCCTGGCTGAAGAGGTCGCGGTCCTCCGTCTTGATGATGGCCTCGATGGGGGTGCCCAGCACCTGCACGTTGAAGCGATCAAAGACCCCCTGCTCGTGGAGCCTGCACGCGCAGTTCAGGGCCGTCTGGCCGCCGAAGGACACGAAGATGCCGTCCGGGCGCTCCCGGTCGATGACCTTGGTCACGAACTCAGGGGTCACAGGCAGGAAGTAAACGCGGTCCGCCATGCCCGCAGAGGTCTGAACGGTGGCGATGTTCGGGTTGATCAGCACGGACATGATGCCGGCCTCCTTCAGGGCCTTCAGCGCCTGGCTGCCCGAGTAATCGAACTCTCCTGCCTGGCCGATCGTCAGACCGCCGGAGCCCAGCACCAGCACCTTGCGATAGCTCAGCGGCAGGGAGTAAGGGATGGTCGTCACGGCCGTGGAGGCGGGCTCTGCGATGAACTGCAAGAACTGCTTGAAAAGGAAGTCCGTGTCCATGGGCCCGCCGCAGGCCTGCAGCAGGACAAGAGCGGAAGAAGAGGGTATGCCTAGGGCAACTATTGCAGGCCTCGGGGTGGAACTGGACGGAGAACCAGGGCCGTGAGCTGTGGATGATGCCTTCGTTGGTGCCGTCGTTCGCGTTGACCATCAGAGGCACCCAGCCGGTGGGAAGGGACTGGGCGTCTACGGCGAAGCCGTGATTCTGAGCAGTGATGTAGCAGCGCTGCGTGCGGAGGTCCACGACGGGCTGGTTCATCCCACGGTTCCCGAACTTCATCTTGAAAGTCTTCGCCCCAGCCGCAAGGGCCAAGATCTGGTTGCCCAGGCAGATGCCGAAGATCTTGGCTCAGCTTCGTCTTTCAGAATTTCACGGAGCAGAAGCGAGAGAGAGAGAGAGAGAGAGAGAGAGAGAGAGAGAGAGGAGGAGGAGAGACAACGAGAGAGAGAGTGAGAGGGAGAGAGCTTGTATGGAGACGGAGACGAGAGATGGAGAGCGAGGAGATCGGGAGTCGCCTCTTTTCTTGTGCGGTTCCATTTGCAGGCTTCACTTCTGGACTCGCCTAGAGCGTTGAAGAGCGGCCCGCAGACCCCCCATCGGATCAGTGCAGCCTTGGCACGGGTGTGTTGGGGCGCTGCTGCATCACCGTCCTCACATGTCGGATCGTCTGGGCGCACTGGCTGGGATCTCCAGGACCGTTGCTGAGGAAGAGGCCATCGAAGTGGTCCTGGGTGAAGTCGTAGTCCCAAGGAACCACGGTCAGTCGAACCCCAAGAGCCACCAGGCAGCGGATAATGTTGTTCTTCATGCCGCAGTCCACGGCAATGATCTGCACCTCCTTCTGGCCCTGCGCTGCCTGTGCGAAAGTCTGCTTCTGAGAGCGGGAGACCTCCGCCACCAGGTTTCTTGTGTTGGGGTCCTCGAAAGGAATGGCGGGATGGCAACCGTCGCTGCCGTTCACCAATAGGCGGCCAAGCATGGCTCCCTCCTGGCGGATGATCTTGGTGATCATGCGCGTGTCCACGCCGTAGATGCCCGGCACACCCTGGCGGCTTAGCCAGTCCCCCAGCGTGCGCACGCAGGAGTAGTGAGAGGGCTCATAAGAGTAGTCCGAGATCACCACGGCCTTCACGTGGATTCGGTCGCTTTCGAACCACTTCGACAAGCCCAGGTCGTCCGGGTCGTCGGAAGGGATCCCATAATTTCCCACGAGTGGGTAGGTGAAGACCAGGATCTGACCTGCATAGGACGGGTCCGTGAGGGACTCCGGGTAGGCCACCATGCCCGTGTTGAAGACCACCTCGCCAGAGACCGACACCGGAGCTCCGAAGGAGAAGCCTCGAGACTCAAGAGAAACGCTTCCGAGACACAGGACTGAGGACTTCCAGTAGGGGACTTCTTCCCCTATAGCCTATAACATTTAACCGAGGGGCCGGTCAGAACTGTCCCTGCGCTCAGCTCAAGCGTCGCACGGCGACGGGCATTCAGCCAGTTCTGGAGCGCACCGGCCTGGGACCGCTGGGTGCATCGACGTGCAATGAGCGGTAATGTCTCTCTCAGGCCTGACAGGGCTTCGTGTCGATGGGCGCCAGCACCTCGAAATCATCTCCGTCCCAGGCTGTGGTGGCCATGCCTGCCCGACATGCAATGCACAGATTCCGATCTCAGCAACCGGCATCCAAGACCTGCCTTCGAAAGTTCTCGGGAGTGGCAGCAGCTCCGCTGCTGCACGGCAAATGTTGAGCACGAATGGCTGCAAGTGCGTGAGCCATGAGCCCGCCGATGTTGCCTAGTCAACTGGCAGGCTAGCACCTCTGGGGGCAGTTTCATGCAGGTTCCACTGTGATGCTATCGCCAGGCCTAAACCCTAAACCCCTGAAGCTGGGGATTCGGAATTTGGAGGACCATACAACCTACACACTACGCCTTCCTGCTCTCCGCTTCTCGATGAAGCTCTCGACCGACTCAACGAGCGAACCCAGGTCACCTGCACAGCCAGCACAATCCTTCCGGTGGGCTACTCATGCATGCATCGGATCAAAATACCCTGGCCAAAAAACTTCGGCTATTTAGTTTAAAGATTATCAACGACTACCCTTGCGATGATTGATGTAAGAAACATAGCTGGCATTGAGTTGATCATTGCTTGCGCTTGTGCTTCGCATGGTGCGTTTTAGGAGACCAGCAAGTGCCAGCAAGAAACCACAAGGAGACCATCAAGAGAGACCACCACGAGATCATCAGGAGAGCCAGGAGACTGCAGGAGACCAACGGGAAACAGAAGACCACCAGGACACCACCAGGACCCCACTGCGACACCACGGCCAAGATGCTTCCTGTCATGTACTGCCAGGATTCACAGGAAGGCCTTCTCCCATCGCATTCAGGAGCCGAGCAAAAGTATTTCCCAAGCACTGCGGATCAGGAGCACGGGCGGCAAATGCTTGCCCTATTCAGGGCTGCTGCGCTGAGATTTAGGAAGAGCCTGCCAACTCCTACTCCTACTATGCTCCGGCTACTGCTACTCCTGCTAATTGCTACTGCTACTGCTGCTACTATTGCTACTACTGCTACTCCCGCTGCTACTCCCGCTCCCTCCTACTCTTACTCCTACCCCTACTCCTACTCCTACTCCTACTCCGTTCCGTCCAGAGGGCTTCGATCGTCGGGAGGCAGTTGAAGAGCCCAGCAGTCGAAGAAGGGTCTTGGCTTCGGATGTACGAGTTCAACACTGTTTTGGCTTCGGGTGCTGTGGCGTTTCTGCCTTAACGGCTCTGGCGACATCGGCAGCTGGTGATCACACATGCGACCCACCCCTTAGGCAGCCCAACATCACTAGTTGCTTTGCCACAGGGAGAGGAATTTTCAATCGCAACCGCAGTTCAATGGACGAGTTGAAGGCAAGTGCACATCTCGATACCCCTTCAGTGTCACACATATTTCTAATTCTGCCAGCCGGACACTGCTCCACAGATTTAACAGCAATGATTGTGCCTCTAACGTGCGGCATCTGTAGTATGTAAATAAGTTCATCCTTGTTCTGCATGCTGGGCGCACGCCTGGACTCCAAACTTCCCACCCTCAATACGCGATGCCCCTCGCGAAATTACAGAACTAAGTCCTCTTGTCGCCTGCCTATGCCAAGCCCTACACCTCAAAGGGCTAACTAACTCAGAATCAAAGGGCTCCAGTCGGCGGAACTGGTCAGACGTCCTCCGGCTGGCACCGTCGATACCTCTAGCTGAACTCGCATCGTCAACAATCTTGAATGCTCCGTAGCAGGACGAAGCAAGAGTGGCGCCGTCGTGCTTCTGTGTCAATGTCACGTAGAGTGAAGAAGCTTGACCTGTTCGTCCTCTAAGGGACAACGTGCCTACTTGGCAGCCCTTGGCGTCGACATGCAGATATACTATTCTTGTTCGAAACACTTGAGAGCACGGTAGCGCCTGGCAGAAAGACCAGCAGCGGCTTTGAGCTCGGCTGAGACTGCTCTTTGCTTTCTCCTCCCCCATCCCGGCAGTCGCGATCTTTCCCACAACTCTAAACTCTAGGATCCGCCACTTCCTACAGCAAGGATTCTGACCATCACGAACCCGAACCGAATGACTCCAGTTGGCATGTCTACGTGACCTGCCACACCCAAGTACCACCACCTCAAACGGGACGGATTCCATGTGCCACGAGCATTCCTTTGAGGGGAGACAGACGCGAACGTGCACGTACATCATGGCTGCAAGCAGTGGTGGATTCCCTTATTTGTCCTGTCGGGCATGCGCTCTCGTAAAGAACTCAGTTCCGCTCGCTACACGTTCATTGACGCCTCATGGCCCTCCCTCATCGACTGACAGACCGTTGCATATGCCAGGTTCAGCATCTGCATGTGAAATCAGCACAGGAAGGGGAAAGCAAGTTTTGCAGAGGAAAGCCTCCTCAGAATTCCGAATGCCGCGGCTCTATATGGTTCTGCTCAGGTAACCGCAACATGGGACCTAAGAACTAAGCCGGCTTACAGCAACTTGCAAAGCCGCTCCTGGTAGTAGACCGGCACCTTAGCATCAGTCGCGAGTGTGACACTCCTGGAGGGTTTTGCAGGGGTTGGGCCCTACAAGACGAATGGCGAGCCGACAAGTACAAAGCACCATGTCGCAGATACCTCCCTCCCACTCGAGATCTGAACATCTTATGCCTTCAGCTGGTGGCCTTGAAACCTTCAGGGCTCCAGATCAAAATGCCCTCCCTGGAGTTTTCGACGCGGTGCGGTGGAAGCTCACCGCCCGGTGCACGGTCTTGGCCTGAGGCCTTCGACCTCCAACACCGGCAAAGCCTCCGCAGTTTGGAGAATTCGAGCTTCTGCTTCTGACATTTGCCGCAACGGTTCTCTGTTCGGAGAAGCCGTACCAACTTCCTGCTCTCTGCACAGTGATGCTTCAGGGTCCGTGAGCTTCAGTCTCCTTCGACACCTAGCAACTACATTAAAAAGCCAGACAGAAGAACCTACCACGGCTTGGCTATGCCTTGATACGTTGGGTGTTCTTCCCTGAGATGAAGGTCGCACTCTTGTCAACTTTCATTGAACCCCAAGCAGCCTCACAACAGATCATGCTTTCCATCCTCAGCCACCACCATCTCTAAACCTCCGCGCCCATCAGGACCATTATCAAAATCACATTGGGTCATGAGTGAAATCTAAGCCATAGTCGTCACAACATCCTGAACATTTTGGTTATTACTATCATCACTAGCATTATCATAAAAAAAGGGGTATGCCCAATATCCTCTGCGTGTCGTAACCACCCTAATTAATCATCATCACCACCACCATCATCATCATCATCGGAATCGGTAGCAGCAACTGCATCTTCTGCTTCACCCAACAACATCGTCACAGTTATCGTCATCGTCGTTGTCGTCATCACGTTCGACATCACCATCGGAGAATCGCAACATTGTCGTCACTGCAGTCACTGCAGTCGCATCGATTTCATCGCGTTCGTCTTTGCCGATGCATCGGCAGCATCATCGTCACCGCCACAATGCAAAAATCCTTTCAAAACAAATGGACGCGTGGGTCAGTAAACCAGCAGGCAGACAAATTCAGATACATGGCATTTCTTGCACCACAAGCAGAGTGAACGGTCGCCAAGGCAAAGCATTACCGCTTTAAGGAAGTGAGTTGACGCTATTTCGATATTCGAGGACTGCCGAGCACACGACCAAGGACCTGCCTTGCCCATGCAGCAAGGCCAGGCCCAGTGCTCCCAGCACCCACGCGAGGAGCCGCACACGGGACCATGGTCGGGCCATGGCGACTGGTCGTAGTAGCAACAAAGAGTTGCCCAAGCAAATGCCATGTCTGGGGGGTATCTAATGCTGAGGGGCTATCTGTGCTATCGCAGGCGTCTTGATATGGCTTCAGTCGGAATACATAGCCTAAAATTAATGAAAACACTAGAACAGGAAAACTAGAGACCAGAATAAGTTGGCCAACCCGAAACATGAGAGAATCAACAGTCTTCCTGGGCATCTCAAGATGCTAGTCGCTGCAGATCGTGGAAGGGCTTGGGGTGGCGGCTTCGCTTGTGTGGTTCCATGTCCAAGGATGCTGTCCCAATGAAGATGCATGAGCCGATGAAGCGTCGACAGGTCGCCTTCCGTAAAATCCCACGCAAGATTGTGCAAGGAGCTATTGGGCGACAACAAAAGCCCGGCCCAGGCAGTTCACACACAAACCTGAATGCTCGTCACGAGCCAAACCCAGCTGTTCTTCATGTCGGCCTGCCTTCCACCAAAGATGTCCGACTTGAAAGTTCCACACTGTTGCTTCTCAACTGCCGTGTCACTTTGAAAAACACGCACATGCACGGAAAAGAATCTGCCCAAAGGGTGGACCAGGCCCGACACACAGCACTCCTCCTCCTACTACTACTGCTGCTACTACTACTACTCCTCCTCCTGCTACTGCTACTACTGCTACTACTACTACCGCTACTACTACCACTACTACTACCACTACTACTACTACTACTACTTCTACTTCTACTTCTACTTCTACTTCTACTTCTACTTCTACATCATACTACTACTACTACTACTACTACTACTACTACTACTACCACCTGTGAGTGCACATACATGTGTCAGGGCATGTGCAGCTGTCTCTGCAGAGCTGCTTGTAGTTCTGTTTGCATGTTTGTGTTTTAATTCGATA
>CAJNJA010014441.1:3812-37797 GCA_905231915.1 Symbiodinium necroappetens | reverse complement strand
TAGACAACACAATTGCGGACGAGTCTGGGCTTTGAGCGGCTCATAACCCATTTTTTTCGAACTGGGCTCTGTGGATGCTCTGGTCTGTCTGTGGTGCTCCCAAGAAACTTCTTCGACTGCAGTTTCAGATGCATATTCGTTGTCCATGCAAAAACACAACTTCTGGATGCGGCTGGACATTCTGGCTCTACGTGTCTCATAGGCCAATTTTTTCGATCTTCGTCGGCAGATGCTCTAGACTCTAACAAAGAGTACAAGAAGCTTCAGAAACGAAGGCCAGCTGAGTCAAGCACCAAGCCTGAGAGAAGTTTCCTGCAGTGTGTCGAGAAATGATATCCGCTTTGTCTGCCACATGCCTCTTCGCCCAAGCTGCACCATCTTTTGCGACTTGCATGGTTCCAGATCGCCTCAGCAGTTAAATCACAGGTGAAAGTTGCACGAGCTCAAGGAAAATATGTTGCCTTCAAGTGTCCTGAGGGTGAGATCATCATTTCGGCTCGGCATCTCAGGGCCTCCTGTCAGTTCGTTGCCGCTCGCATTTCCCTGCTGCCGCGGTGTCCCCAGCACTGAGCAGTTGTGATCCGCCCGGAATGCCAAGCCCAAAGCTCGGCCAGCCAGACTTATGTGAGCATCGACCTACACAAGCCGTCTCCAAACGGTGGAAGCATGAAATCTACTCTTGTCATGCATCGCTGATTCCCAAGCGATTATTTTGTGTCTAACAACATACCAAGGTGGGACCCCGTTGGCTGCAGGCATTGCAGGCGCAGCTGGGGCTAAAGGGAGAAGTAGACTTCAACTCTTCTCTGCATAGCTGAGGGTTCCAGCTTTGTTTCTCGTCGAGGGTAGGGTCTAAGAGCCAAAGCTTGGCATTCCCAGCTGTCACATCTTCATGTGGGCTTACAGGTCTAGTTTGCTGGCAATTTCTCTGTTAAGCTCCGTGTTTGCAGATGTTTCCCATCCATCATGTACAGTGATAGTGATAGTGATTCTTCAGTCAGTACTCCCAAGGGTTGATGATAGCGCATGATAGCGTTCCAAACTGTGGCATGGTGTGAGTGGAGTGTTCGCTGGTCTCATTGGCTGGGGGTAAAAACGACTCGCTCCGCCATGCGGATGCGCAGATTTGTTTCCTTGATACCACAGATAGAAGTATAGGATACACTACTAGTGGACTTCTCATGCTTGGGCACACATGTGGGGGCATGGCGGACACCTGTGCGTCGACGGGAGCGGCTTCTGAGCTGGAGCCTCACACCTGGAAGCTGGGCTACTGCCTCTCCGCCGTGCGCTGGGAGCAGTTCGAGAAGCGGGAGGAGGCGGAGCTTCGCTACCGAGGCCTCTGGTCCTCCAAGGTGCTCGTGAGCCCCGAGGGTGAGGTGAAGCTTTGCTCCTCGGCTCTTGTGGATCCCAAAGGTCTTGGGGTGGCGATGCTGCTACTCTCAGCTAAGAGAGGCTTTGAAGATGTTCAGCCCCCTTATGCTGCCTTGGAGAAGGGAGATGTGGCTTTTATTCCAGCTGAACGGCTGCCAGGAGTTCCACAGGCTCTGCAGCTTGTCTGGGACATGGTTGCTTGGAGAAGGTCCATCAGTTGGTTTGGTTCACGCGTTTCGGCGGATTCCCTCTGTTATTTCGATGTTGAGAAGCATCCGGGCATTCGGGGCTACGTGGCGCTGACCTTTGACGATGCCCCATGCCGCCTCGGGCCAAAGAATTCCATGCTGCCTGAGATTCGAGCGCTTCTGAAAGAGCATCAGGCACAGGCCACCTTCATGCTCCTGGGGAAGTTTGTTTCTGGTAGTGAGAACGACCTCCTTGACCTTTTAAGAGATGGACACGAGCTGGGGAATCATGGCCTTGTGGACAAGAGCTACTCGGCCTCCTCTGCAACAGAGTGTGAGGAGATGATCGACGAGTGCTCAGAGCAAATTAGCGACTTGCAGCGACGTGCCGGAATTTCTTCCGCATTTCGCTGGTTTCGGCCTCCTCATGGCCAAATGAGCTCCCCAATGGCGGAAATCGTGAAGCACAGGGGCCTCAAGGTTCTGATGTGCGACGCCTATGCCTGCTGTCCCGTGATTCAGGATGGTGACTTCATAGGCCGTTTTTTGGCGAGGCGGGCCGAGCACGGCTCCATCATTCTACTGCACATGCCCGAGCACGGCTTTCGCGAGTCTGGGCCATCTTCAGGCATCTTCCTTCCCTCCTTTTCGAAGGTGATCTTTGAGGGGTTGCTACGTTGAGGGTTTAGAGCTAATTACCCACAACCGCTCTTAAACCCTAAGGAATGGTGTTGGCTCGGCCTGCAGACTCTTCTTCGGCAGCTGCAGGCGCGCGGCCTGCAGGTGGTCACCGCCGGGAAACTGGCCGAGCTGGCCGGGTGGAGTCCAGAGAGGGTTTAACAGTTTAGCAGATCTTCGAGTTGAGAAGTGTTTGGACTGTGTGAAGTGTTGTAGGGTTTTTGGAGTGTGAAGGATTTTGGTCAGGTCTCTAGAGTTTGGGCTTCGGTTCAAGGGCCAGGCCTAGGGTTTTGAGGGCTTCAGAATGGTTGCTTCGGGTCGTACATAGAGATGCAGTGAAATCCAGTGCCGACAGTAGCGTTCTGGCTTTTAAGTTGCTGGAGTCCCGTAAGGGAGCAAAGGAATCCAGCACATAACTGTCTCACAGCGAAAGCAGGCATGCGGTCATCGTTGAGGCTGGAAATGTTAGATCAGACTCTTGGACGAAGTTTCGGGGGTTCTGCGAGCCAGTCACCAGTCTTCTTAGAACTCGGAATGTGCTCGAGCTATGACGTAGTTCCGCAGGAGATTCACTTGGGTCGTCTTTAGTAACTTTAGTTCTCACCGAGGCGAAGATGAAGATGAACATTAGAACCAGCAGCGATCTGGGCAACGATAATTAGAGTAATTAGAGTAGCATCGTTGACACTGCAGAAAACAGTTGAGGGCAATCATACATGTGAAGGTGCTGTTGTAGTAACGGCAATGATATGCGACTGTCCGTACTGACAACAATAGCTATCGCCACTACTAGCAACAAGGTCGTAGTGGTGTGAAAGGGACATGTGCCGGCTGCATCAGGGCAGGGAGAGCAATGCTAGCAATAGAAGCACAGACTTTAAAGCAAAGTTCTAACCACGGCAGCAGTTCTCATGATGACAGCCAAGCCTGCAACTGTTGGCGTGATGAGTATTATGATACGAAGCTTGGTTCTTGTCGTGAGTGAGGGTCGGGTTGAGAGCCCGCACATCGGCAATGATGATTCTTGGGACCAGGATGAAAGGACGATGATGTTTTCCCTGGCCGGTCCACTGGCTTGCACTGGTCTTTAGACAAGGCCGGGTAGAGAGGATCCACTAGCAAAGCCCCGCACGGAAGCTGCCTGCTTGAAATCCTGAGCCCGGATGCCCGCGGGTGTCCTGAACCCTGAGGGCCCTGAACTGCCTGAACCCTCAACCTCAGCCCCGAAGATCCGTCTCTCTTCGACTCCCGGAGCCCTTTGTGCAATGGCGTCGGATCTGCACTTGGAGGCAGAAGGCGATGACGACAGGTGTGTGCCTCTGCCAAAGCCGGTGAGTTTCGCACTTGGAGTAGTCTTCTGGGGGTGTCGGGTCTGCCCACGGGCTGTGGCTTGTTCGGGGCTCCGTTCGTCGGCTCTTGGAGCAGTCAACTTGGGATGGGACAGTGGCTGTAACGATGCTATAGTTGCATAAGGGATCTGGGGCTGGTCGGTGTGGCATCACGCCTTTGGGCTGCCTTGAGAGGCGATGATTTTGCATCTTCGGGGCACGGCAGCCAAGCCGAGGTACTTCGGGACTATATCCCGAACTGCGACAAAAGCGGCGGTGGAACTCCAGTGGATTGCTCTAAAGCTATCAGGGTCTACATCGACATGGTCGCACATGAGCTGAAAAATGTGGATGATCATCGTGAGGAGCTCTTTGGCAAATGAGAGAGGGGGTTCCTTCAGGCACGCAGCCCGTCTCGACCACAGTATCCCAACTCTTCTTTCTTGTTTGGTGTAATGTTCTTAGCTTTTACCGAAGATCCGAGATTCCAAATGGTCTTCATGCTGAAGCTCAGCTGGCTCGATCCCGACCTTAAAAACTTCAAGTCAAGCATCACTGTTCGCGAGAGAAGCGGTTTCACCAAACTTCATTTGCGCCAGTTGGACGTTGTCATCACGAAAATGTATTGCAACGGCGACATCGAGTTTATTGATGTGTCGGACCATTCACAGAAGCGTCAGCTCCTGCGCAAGCATGATTACTTCAGCATTCAGGAGCCAGAGTGGAAGGAACATTTCTTCCCGTCATATACTTTTCTTAATATGCAGAACGATGCTGTGCAGCCTTTGGAGACTAGAAGGCTGCTTTGGTGTGGGGAGGAGGGAGGTTTCGTCTCGTATACGGTGAAGTACGACGCGAAGTTTAAGGAGGAGCTCGATCTGAGAGCCTTTCCCCAAGATCTTCAGCTGTGCAGGACGATGTCGCTTTCCAAACTAAGGGCTTAGGTACCCTTCCTGGCTGTGCATCGTTTCGGCTTCTACCACGTAAGGCAAGTATGTTGACAAGCCGAGTCAGCAATCCTCGTCAAAGCTTGTAAACGAGTGCCTTGTAGCGACGACTGCATTTGCAAGTGGCTGCACAAGGATTGTAGCAAGGGGGCTTATACAGCTGCGCGCACAAAAGTATTTCTGGTCACGCAACCAGCCGGCAGGCCCAACCACGAGAGTACGACATGGTGCTGAACAGCCTCAAGAACCGGACATGATACGATCTTCGTGAACATTTATATATGCATATATGTATATATATATATATTATATACACGTATGTATATATGTACATGTGTGTGTGTGTGCGCGCGCTGTTCTTGGTGTGGACAGGGGTCATTGCCCGCTGTCGCGCAACTTGAAACCTTTTGTGATCCCTTTTAGTCTACGTTACAAACGACCCTGTGCAACGAAGCGACGGTTGTGGATGGGATGCTCAGCCTGGTCAGCTACGTCCCGCAGAAAAGCATGTGGCACCAAGATGAGCAATTTTCCCACATCCACAGATGCAATCTAAACAGTAATCTTGACAACATGTCACACCAGCCTTGCATCCTCTAGCATGAACGAAGTCACCATAGCGTGTGTGAGCACGTGCTTGTGCTTCCTTGGGCACCATCCTTTGAAATGAAAGCCCTCCAGTGCAGCGGAATTGCTAGTGGCTGAAAGGGTCTCTGAATGCTCGCGCTCCCACACCTGTACCATGAATTAGTGCAGGATTCGGCTGACGGCCGAAAAGACCGTCGACGAGTTCCAGCAGCTTGATGGTTAATTTAGGGGCCTTAATAGTTTTGATAGGGTTCTGGGGTATATTGTAGTAGGACCCTCCGATCCCTCAGGTTCGTGCCGCTGAAGAGTACGGCCCGTCAGCCGCAGATGTGTGACATGTGGGTCCTGGACAAGGAGATCCAATCAAAGTGCTCGGTCTATGTTCGCCACTTGGACAGGTGCTTGTCTTGCACGAAACGAATACAAGCTCTGCGAAGAAACATATGGGGCCGCAAACCTGTAAGACCATTTTTCAAGCCTATAAACCTTAAGCCTTAACTGAAACCCTAATCCCTGAACCCAAACCCCATTGACCCTGCATCCCAGCCGCGTGGAACTAAAGCCTGAGTCGGCCGATACATGCAGCGGGTGCTTCCCGTACCGCGCAAATCAAAACTGTCAGCTATCCTGAATTCGGGCTTTGTGCAGGTACCTGCCATTTGCGAACCAACGTTCTTGCGTGAACGCCGTGTTCCACTTGGAGCGGAAAGGTTTCCCTGTTTCGAGTTTGGGTTCGTGGTGTAGTAGATTCTGGGTTTAGGATGGCTTTGCAGTTAACTTCCGCCGGCATGAGCAGGTGGTCTCTACTTTCGCTCGATGTTCTTCATGGTCTTTCTCGTGATCATTGTCAGCCTCTGTAGCTTGATGATTCCGCTTGAGGATATCAGTGGCAGGCTGGCGCATTTGAGTACCTGCTTCTTGGCCATCATGGCATATCGTTATATCGTTGGGGACATGTTGCCGCGGAAAGCGTACCTCACGCCAGCTGATTGGTATGTCATCTTTGCCTGTGGACTTCAAGTGGTCATCGTGGTCCAAACGGTCCTGCTACAATATGTCGATGGCTTGGTTGCGAACTCAGTACTGATCGAAAGATGCACTGGGATGGCTCTTTTGGTTGCATGGCTCGTTCTGAACTATTTTCTTCGACGGTTCTCACGGTCCAAGCCTCAACATGACTGGAGAAGCGTGTACCAGGACCGTCGCGAACCCTATCTCCCCATGAAGCGGTGTTCACAGTGTGGGAATGCATGGCTGAGTAAGCAATGTGAGCACAAGGACACAAAAGTCTGTCCAGAATGTCGTACCATAGCCGAGACTGTCTACTTGACTCCTGTCGACCATGAGCCTCTTGTGAAGCCGCAAGACTTTCCCTCTGCACCAAGCGACTTAAAGTGCCCAAAGATTGGCCGAGCATCGCTCAGCCCCAAGCCCCATTGGGGAGAAAACAGCTCTGGGCATCGGGCATCGGACTAAGGGGCTTCGGGGTTTGGGGGTTTAGGGCTTTTAGGGCTTTAGGGGCTTTTCGGGTTTTTGAACAGAACCATCGGACACAGCGAGGGACGGTGTTGTGTAGCCCGCGCCAGCCGAATCCAGCCCGATGCAAGTCTCGTCTGTTCTAGTCTTGTCCTCAGTTTCTTAAACACTTTCCTTTGTTCTGTATATTCGTATACTATTGGCATTGGCTTTCCTTCGTCCTTAAACCCAGAACCGTAAAACCTTAACTGCTGAACCTTCAAACGTTGGCAGAGTTCCTGAGCCGAGTTCGGTTTCCCGTTGGTTCATCTTTTCAATCACTCGTTGTGATCAAATTTGTTGTAGCTGACTCGTATACGAACAGCCCACGACTGCAGGCCAGTTGACCGACAGTGTGTTGTGACACTGCTGAGGCAACTGTAGCTTTGAGTTTCCAGATGGCAGCAGCAATAGGACAGTGGAAAAAGAGAGCGAAGCAGTATGCATGTCGCCACTTCTCGCTGCTTGCAGTGCGCATTTTCAACTGTTGTCATTCCAACTAGCGCATGGTGAAGCTTTGCTGGCAGTCCAGTGATTTGGCAGGTTTCGTGGCCTGAACAAGTGCGGAATGCATCCCATCAATAGACCGTATCTTTGGCTGTCCGGGTGTCCTCACAAGCAGATCAGTGTCATCTTGCACAGCCCGGTTGAGACATTCTGCCCGGGCACTCCCCGTTCCAGCAAGCACCTTGTGCGAAGCGGAAGAGCTTAAGAAGTTTGGGCATGTGAACGAGTATGACCTGCCATGGACCAATCTGCCAGCAGCTCGAGCTCCGTCACTTCTAGTTCGACTTCGCGCTCCAGCTCGGAGGCACCGCTACCTCATCCTCCCGTGGTCGATGCTTTGCTAATGTCCGGTGCAGATGCTGCCTTAATTGGCCCATCGTGCAGCGAGACATGCTCATGCCACGGCGGTTTTGCTTAGAAAGGTGCTAGTGTTTAAAGGCGAGTTTATTCTGCTAGCCGCTCCTTGAAAAGTATCCCAGTTTAGCAAGCCGGCGTTTTCGCACAAGTGCGTGGATTGCCATCGCCGCCACAGAACGAACTTGCCATGCATTCTGATCTTTCCGATCTTTCCGGAAATCGTCCACGGTAGAATCCCTGGAGCAGCTGTGACAAGTTGACCTAAACCCTAAACACCAAAACCAGTGTTTGCTTTTGAATGGCATGCTCCCGATCTCACTTCAGGCCGGGATTGCCCCTGAGGGCTACGAGAATGGTGTGCCTCCTCTGGTGCAGTTTTCTTGCTTTTCGCGTGTGGCAGACCTTTATGTCATAGTTATTACTACTATAAATCTTGCTCTCTTTCTTGCACTCAGGTTTTCCAGAGATACACACAGAAGTGGACAGAGACAGGCGGAGGCACTGAAGTGGATTGCTCCAAGGCTATCAAGGTGCGACACTGTCAAAATCAGACCTTGGCTCCTAAATCTCGCACCATTGCATCCCTCGCCTCGAGTCAAGAGCCTCTGAAGTACCAGAATTCGGCAGGTCTATGTGGACATAGCTGCACACGAGTTGAAGAGCGTCGATGACAACAATGAACAGCTTCCTCGGCAGAAACACCAACACGTCACTGTTTCTGTACTTTAGAAGTGAGTGCTGAGAACTTTCGTTTCAAGCTTTCACGGCTCGAATGGGACCCCAGGGCCTTGAGTGGGTTTGGTTTTTCCTTGAGGGTGCGAAGTCCAACCTTTGGGGATACCGGTGTCCTGTATACTGCGTGCAGCCGGACGGCCCCCTGATCATCCTCACCTTCTTGGTTGGAGCCCTGTTTGGGGCCGGCCTGGTCTTCTGGCTTTTCCGCCCCCTGACTTGGGGACCCTCTCCTTCGCAACCCCTCGCAAGGCCTTCCTCCTCGACTTCAAGCCGTCGTCTCGCTTTGTATGGGCAGCGAGGGTGAGCAAGATATCACGCAGATATCTCTTCACTTTCAAGGCCTTAGCATTTCGGTTACTAGGAGCCGCGCCCCAGCCCCTTCGGTAGGCTCTAATCCCGAGACCCTGCCTTCCGAGCCTGGAATCGGCTCGACGCCCTACCCTAGTGCTACGACCCTAATTCCCGAACCCGTGCCCGAAGAGGAGCCTGCCTCTTCATCTTCCTGCCCGGGCCCTTCTGCTTTTGACTTTCAGTGTTCCTCGCCCGGTCCTTCGGCCAGTTCTTCTAGTGCAAGGCCCTTTGAAGAAGGCTTCCCCGAGGTTCCCTCTGCCTGGCTTGTCTCTGCAAAGGTTCTGCGAGCAAAAGGTTTTTCAGGCGAGGCTCGTGTTAGGCGTGCCTGGGCCGCTGGCTGTTGGGCCAGAGCTGTCCTGGAAGGTCGTGCAAGGACTCCACCCCCGACCCCTAAGCTAGACCTCCCTAATAAGCACTACGCCGTCGCCCGCTCTTCGAACGGGTCCCCGCCAGAGATCTACAACAGCCTCCGGGATTACCTCATTGCAGTTGACCACCTGAGTGCTACGGTCAACCTGTCTCAGGGCTTCCCTTCGGAGCTCGAGTGCCGCGTCTACCTGGACGCCGCTGGCATCAAGACTTTCTTGCCCAGCCTTTGACCTGATGGACCTCGACGGTCTATCTCCTGCTGAGGCCGGCGAGGTCGACCTCTACTTGCTGGATCCTTCTTGGGACCCCGCGCTCGAAGAATGCCTCTCCTCGCCTTGTGTGTGCTATTGTGTGCTCAAGAGGCCTGGCGGGTGCCTGTTGGTTGTGCCCCAGGCTGCTGTGTCAGAGCCAGCCTTGGCTGCCGCGGACGAGTCAGGTCATGTTGGTCTTTTGGGGCCCTCCCTGGCTACCAGCTGCAAAGCGATCTCCCTGACCGAGTCGGGAGACTGGGCTCAGGTGTATCCAGCTAGGCAGGTGCAGGTCAGGATCGTGGACTTCGAGGCTTCAATGTGCAGCTGCCTCTCTGCCTTGACCGGTGCCGCCGTCGACTACGTTGCCTTCGACCCAGACGACCCTACTTTGTTTCCTTTGGCTGTCGAGGTTGTGGCCGCATCCCTGGCTTGGCTCCGAGACCGGCCCGGGAACCGTGGTGCAGCCGGCTACGTGACTGCAGAGGAGTTGCCTGCCGATCCTCTTGTCGGGCCTGCCCTAGGAAAGCAGGCAAAGGCCCGTCCCGCCGAGAAGGGAAAGAAGCCTACTCTTGCTGGCCTGGCTGCTCAGCAAAACGCTCTGCAAGACCTCGTGGTTCAGGCCTTGACAGACAGCCAAGCTGCCGGGGCCCAGGCCCCCCGTGCCCAAGGTCCGGCCGACCTAGGTTCAGGTACAAAGGTGCAGGCCCAGGCTCAGGCGCAGGCTGGCAGGCCAATTCTTTCGGCCCCACTTCACCAGATGTTGCCTCCGCCCCCAGCAAAGCCGAAGCGTCTCTCCGATTTATTGGGGCCACCTCCTCCAGTAAGAGCCCCGGCCGTGGATGTGCAAGGACCTTTGGCAATGGAGCCCCCAGGCGAAGAGGCCCTCCCAGACATTATGCAAGAAGAGCTGCAGCAAGGTCAAGGCGAGCCACTTGCACAGGCTATGCTGCTCCAGGCAAAGGCCCTCTCCAGCCTGGTGTCTCAGCTCTCTTCGGGGAGCGGCGAGTCCCTCCTCGACTCCAGCGGAGGTGGATCTCTGTCCACGCGAGGTACCAATGGCAGGGGCCGAGCTTGCCCTCCGGGATGGAGTCTTCTTCGACAAGGTTGTATCGGCGGCCGCTCGCCGGATGGACCCTCAAGCCTCGGAGGCGGTGCTGGGTCGCAGCTGGGTTCTGTCGCCCATGGCACTATGACCCAATACCTGGAAAGGTTCGGGGGCTACTCCCGCGACAGGACAATAGGCCTGGCCCAGTGGCAGTGCGGGCTGGCAATGGATCTTCTTTCTCGGGGCGAGGCCCGGGGCGCAGCGGACACCATCGCTATGATGATGGTGTTTTTCGAGCAGACCACCCTAGATGGTTGCCCGGACCTGGCCTGGCTTTTGACTCATCTGCCCGACCCGCCGAATGGTCTGTTCATGGATCGCACCACGACGCCTACCACGACACTGAGGCCCTTCTCCCCTTTGGCCGACCAGAGTGCCACGACCCTGGCCTACGTCAAGGAGCTCGACGCTCTGACGGCAAAGAGGAACGAGCTCCCGAAGCCAAAGGCTCCTACGAAGCCGGCCCTTCCTACGAAAGGCGACCCGGGGGGAGACGAAGCAGCTCTCTCTCGAAAGCAGCTGCGGGCCCAACTGTGGGCTGCAAAGAAGGCAAAAGCAACATAGAGCCGAAGAGCTCTCCCTGCACGCCGCCCGAAGTTCCCGGCGCATCTTCCCGTCGCGCCGAGGTCTTTGAGCAGAAATTAAGTTTTATTAAGTGGGCCGCTTCCTTGCCGAGGTTGCTTTTGGCCGCGAAGACCAGCTTCAGCCGACTGCTGCTGGCTTCTTTTGCTGTTCGTTTCCACGAGGGGGAGCCGCCTCCTCCAACCGCTCTCTTCCCCCTGCCTGTTCCCCGCCCGGGGGCCTTCAGCAGGGAAGCCCCGAAGCAATGCAGCCGCTCTGTGAGGCGTGCCCTCCTTCTTGGCACCCTCGTCGACAGATGTTTGCATATAGCCGTGATGGCCCTTAACCACGCCCACGCCGATGGTCGGGCCCTGCCTTCTTCGGCTCTTCGGAGACGGCCTTCCCCTGAGCAGTGCAATGTCTTTGCCAGGTTGAGGTTGTTTATAGAGGCGAGTACCCGCCAGCCCCTTGACTCTTCTCTTTCGGGGGGCCGGCGCGGAGCACATCTGCTTGCACGCTTGGACGAGCTGAGCACCTACTTGAAGGTCTGTGGGATTTCCCAGGCCATCTACCCTGGCTGCTCTGAAGTGAAGGGCCTCGTGCCTCATGATGAGTCTGGCCCTGCTGCCTTGCAGCCCTACCGGGAAGCAGTCGCCGATCGGCTGCTGATTTCTGGCCGAGGCCATTGGGATGTCAGTGCCTACTTGGGCCCCGAGCTTTTGCTCCCTTACCGTGAGCCCTCCGTCCTAAGGGGTATACCCGAGAACTCCTTGTGCTACCCTGACACTGCAAAGGAAAGCAAGGAGGAGATACTCAAAGTTTTCTCCCTTTGGGATAGCTTAGGCCTCTTGTCGATAACCCCGGCCCCTGCTCACCCTAAGTCCCTCTGCCGCATTTTCGGAGCCTACAAAACCCCGTCCGCTGACCGCATGATCGGGGACCGCCGTGGCCCCAATGCTTTGGAGGGCCGCCTTTGCGGCGTTTCTTCAGCTTCAGACCTGCCCCAAGGCTTTCTGCTGGCAGGCTTTTCGGTGCCTCAAGGGTGTGCTCTGTGCGGTGCCAGCACGGACAGGAGCGACTACTACCACCAAATTTGGACAACACCTCAGCGCACTTCAAGCAACGCGGTGGGGCCGCCGCTTGGCCTGTCCGAGCTTCGCGCCACCCGTGCACACGGCGAGTTTCTTGCAAGGGCCGTTGCGGGCCTGGGCTCTGCTAGAAACAGCCTCCTAGGCCGAGACCAGAGATCTGTTTGCAAGCTTCATGGCCCGGACCCCGTCGTTTGTGGCGCCTTCCGAGCCATCCTGCAGGGCGATCACAGTGGAGTAGAAATCGCCACGGCAGCTCACGAGGGTTTGTTAGAGGGGTGTGGGTTGTTGGCCGAAAGCAAGAGGCTCGTTGCGAGCCGGCCTCCCCCAATCAGCTCTTGTGCGGAAGCCCTCGTGATAGATGACTTTTTCGCTGTCAGCCTCGTTGATGCTGACAGCCTCAAGGGCCTTGAAGGTGAGGCTCTCTCCCGAGCCCTCCAAGCGAGTGCTGCCACCCAATGTGTTTTCCGGGCAAAGGAGGCCTATCGCGAGGCCCAGCTTGCAGGGTCCGACCACAAAGACAACTTGGGATCTCTGACTTTTACCGTTGCCGGTGCCGAGGTTTGTTCGGAGCTTGGGCTTGTCGAGCAAGGCGCCGTTTTGGTCGGGGCCCCTCTGCAGAGACGCTTGGCGCTGTCTTATGTGTCCCTTAAGGCAGCCGCCCTCCCAGGGACCTCAGAGGAGCTTGTTTCTTCTATGCTTGGGGCCTGGGTTTCCTATATCCAGTTCCGCCGGCCCTTTGCCTGTTTCCTTGACACAGCTTTTAAGCTTGGAGCGAAGAAGGCCTATCCTTCGGGAAGCCCGGCCTCTGCCTCGGAAAGCTGCCTGTGAACTTTCCCTGCTTGCTGCCTGCGCGCCCCTCCTGGCCTCGAACATTGCTGTGCCTTACGATGACCATGTCTACTGTGCCGACGCGTCTCTCGCGAAGGGCGCCTTTTGTAGGGCCAGGGTTGGCAGAGACATCTCTGAGGCAGTCTGGCACTCGGACACCAAAGGAGGCCATACCCGCCTTGGTTCCCCTCAGCCCGACGACCCGTGCCCCGAGACCCCACCGAACTCTTCAATGGCCCCCCGGGAGAGAGCCCTCTGCCAAAGGAGCTTGCTAGTGCGAAAGCCCGGCCCCTTGGAATGGACTACGATTTCGTTGAGGTCTTTTCTGCTACAGGTGGCGTCTCTCAGGCAGCCCAGGAGTTGGGACTCAGAGTTGGGCCCAGGGTGTCCCTGGCTACTAGCGAGGAGTTTGACCTTTTGCGGGCCCACGTTCTAGACTGGCTGCTGTACCTCCTTTCGCGTGGGCGCCTCCGGAGCCTCTACATCAAGATGCCTGCTGGGAGTTTCAGTCGCGCCTTCAGACCCGGCTGCCGCTCCGAGCTCCGGCCTTCTGGTTTTGGGCCCCTTCCTGCCAAGGTTAGGCTTGAGAACAGGCTTGCCTCGAGGGCCCTCTTCCTGCTGAAGTTCTGCCAACGCTGCGGGGTACCTTGCATCCTCGCCTGTGCCGCGGACTCCTTCTTCTTCGAACTCCCGGCCGCCAAGGCCGTCATTAAATCCGAGCGGCCTCGGCTCGGGCCTTTTGCGGTGCCAAGGCCTCCTGCCACCTCAGCTTTCTGACTACTGGTGTGCCGCTTGCCGTCCGGAGCCCTTGTCAGGTTGCGGGCCCGTCTTTCGAGCGTGTTCTGGCCAGCCTCTTCCGCTCTGCCTTGGAGGCCAGACGGGGACCTGAGGTAGAGCCCAGACCTGGACTCGAGTCCGCCCTTGCCGACGACGTCCTCTTGACTTCGAATTGGGAGGTTTGCTCCTCGTGGCGTTGGCCGGCAAAAAGGCACATAAATGTCTTCGAGAGTGACGCCGCCTTGTCATTCTATAAGAGGCTTGCCTTGGAAGGAGGCGACCGCAGCTGTGCTTTGATTTCCGACTCCGCTGTTGTCGTTGGCTCCCACCGAAAGGGCCGCTCCTCCGCCCGCCTCCTGCGTGCTTCTTTGAAGAGGGTCGGTGCAACTACGATCGCCGGGGGGCTCTACACAAGCCTTGTGTTCGGCCCGACTAGGTGGAACCCCTCCGACGACCCGACTCGCGACGCTCCCTTGCGCACGCCTTCTGGGACAGCTGTTTGCTCAGGCCTCTCCTGCGAAGAACTTCGTGACCTGAGCAGCCTGCGTGGCCTTCCCAGACCCCGCGCAAACTGGGTTCGTCTTGCCTTGGTCCTCTTCACGGTCGCTTTTGACCACCCCTCTCGGCTAGTATCGGCCCTGAGGTCTTTCCCTTCAGGCTCGAGGTTTGCGGCGCTGCCTGAGGTTTTCTCCTATATGCCGCTTTGCCACCAGGCTTTCGACCAGACTCTTGGCTTCCCTGGTGAAGGCCCCTTCTTTTGCCTGGCTTTTGGTTTTCTCCACCTCTGGATTTGCACCGGGACGCTCATTCCCCGGAACCCCGATGACTTTCGCCGTCTTGACCGTCGTCTGCGCCCGCTTCCTCCTGGCCGTCCGGTGCAAGCTGCTACTTCTTCTAGGAGGGCTGTTCTGATTTCAGGGTTCTCGCAATGGCTGCTGGAAGTTGTGGGAAAGTCTCTTGAGGAGACTTTCGCCGAGAGGCCCTTTGACACCGAAGGCTTTGTCGAGCTCCTTGTTCTTTTTGGCAGGGACCTCTACAACAGCGGCCGCCCATACTGGCATTTTTCTGAAACTATAAATGGGCTGACCGCCAGAAAGCCTGCGATCAGGCGTTCCTGTCAGGCTGCCTGGGACTTGGCCTTTACGTGGCTCTCTGAGGAACCTTCTTCACACCATGTGGCGATGCCGCCGATTGTTTTGATGGCGATCATTACAACATGCCTGGCCTGGGGCTGGACACGTGAGGCGGGAATATTCGCCCTGGCTTGAGAATCTCCGAGGCCACGCAGGCTTGCCGCGGAAACCTGATTTTTCCCGAGGACGCGCTCTTCATGCAGTCATTTATATTGGTGCGTATTGACCAACCAAAGACCCGAGGGAGAGCTGCGAAACACTAGTCTGGGAAACTGGAGGCCAGCGACCTTGTTTCGGTCGCCTCCCTGGCTTTTCTTCACCTGCCTAAGACTGCTAGGCTCTGGCCTTTCACGAACCAGACCCTCAGGAGGCGCTTGGACAGTATTCTGGATCGCTTGGGGATCCCAAAGTCTGGAGCGCAAGGTCGCTCTCTGGACCTAGGGTCCCTCCGCCCTGGCGGAGCTACCCAGATTCTTCAACTGACAGAGGATTCTGAATTAGTCCGCCGACGTGGTAGATGGGCTTCTCATAAAGTTATGGAGATCTACCTCCAGGAAGTTTCGAGCTCCACTTTTATCATGGACCTCCCGGAGACAGCTCGAACTAAGGTGCTCGCACTGGCCCACCTTTTTCCTGGAACCTTGGCTCAGGCTCACATTTGGGCAACAAACAACATCCCCAGCAATTGCTGGCGCTACCTTTGGCCATAGGCCTTTGTCCGTGTGCTGGGTTCTTCCGGGTGGTACGGGTCGAGGCTTTTCCGGCCCATCTCTGCCAGAGACATTTGAGCTATGCCGGCTTTTAAGCTGGATGCAGCTGCATGTCGAAGCACACGGATAACAGACGGCGGTGGACGAAAAGAGAGGCCCGAACTTCTGTACTTTAGAAGTGAGTGAAAAGAACTTTCGTTTCAAGCTTTCACGGCTCCCGCCCGCCCACCCATGGCTTAAAAGGCTGGGTCGAGGCTTTTCCGGCCCATCTCTGCCAGAGACATTTGAGCTATGCCGGCTTTTAAGCTGGATGCAGCTGCAGGGTCGAGGCTTTTCCGGCCCATCTCTGCCAGAGACATTTGAGCTATGCCGGCTTTTAAGCTGGATGCAGCTGCATGTCGAAGCACACGGATAACAGACGGCGGTGGACGAAAAGAGAGGCCCGAACTTCTATTTAGAGACCGTAATCACAGGCATACCATGAAGGCAAGCCTCCTTGATTGTGGCACCAACTTATTATTATGGTGACAGATCTGGTGATGATAGTCAATAGTCTGATCAGGCACGGGTTCGGTGCGAGAGCTTGTTTCGTTTCAACGGACCATTGAGAAGACTGGTGCTTATGCGAATTCCACCTCAGTCAAACTTGATAGTTGTTTTTGTTGCTAGAAGGACGAAGCACCTGCAACATGATAACAACAAAGGTTTTGCCAGAATGTACGGACGGACAATGTTTGAGCAACAGTCCCCAAGTGCGATGTAGCCTTTTTTCGACAAAGCAGTACTGCTAGACATAGCAGATGATTTGAGAAGCACGAGCACGCCTAGCAGCAATAACAATCACGAGGCTGACAGTGATACGGCATCGTTTCTCTTCGTAGCAGCCACTAAGCACATGAAAACAAGACATCGTGCCAGTCGCGGTTGAAGCACCATTGTTGCCAGCCATACAATCTTTTCGCTAGCACCGATTGTTGGCAGTGAATTCATACTAGCGATCCGAACAACGTCAATAGTACTGGCTGTACGAAAATTGCTGCAGCAGCAGCAGCAGCAGCAGCAACAGCAGCTGCCTAGAAGCCGCTGCCGCGAGAGCAACAGCAGAGATAGCTTTCTGTTGAGACGTAGTCTGATGCAGACACCGAGGTTCCACATGGTATTTGTGATGAAGCTAGGTTGGCTGGATCCCGACCTGAAGAACTTTAAGTCTCGGATAAGTGTTCGAGAAACGAAGGGCACCTCAAATCTTCATTTGCGCAAGCTCGACGTCGTGATCACCAAGATGTATGCCAATGGGGACGTCGAGTTTATCGACCTGTCCGACTCGAAGCAGCGAGTCCAAACACTCCGCAAGGGTGAGTATTTCGGAATCCAGGATCCAGACTGGAATGAGTACTTCTTTCCATCCTACACCATCCTGAACCTGAAGCACGGTGCAGACGCGACCGTGGAGACACGGAGGCTCCTTTGGTGCGACGAAGCAGGCGGCTTCACTTCATTTTGCATACGCTTCGATGCCAAGCTGCAAGAGACAATGGACCTCCGGAACTTTCCGCGAGACCGCCAACTTTGCAGGACCGACCCAGGGAGTCGAGACACTTTACGTTGTGGCGGCTTTCTGTCAATAGGTACATGCCCCGGGTTCTTGACCTGCGTGTGCTTGCCGCAAGCAATGACAGGCAGCGAAGCCCGGGCAGAAGGATTGACCGAATGCCCAAGATTTTGAGTCAGGCGCCGTTGAGAAGGCAAACTGACACATCGAGCGAGCAGGGAAACGCCAGAAACCGTGAACCAAGAATGGAGGGCAGTACGCGCACGCGAGACAGCTAAAGCAAAAGCAAGTCCCCTGTCGTTTCGTCAGCCCCCGGTGTCCGTGCGAGGATCAGGATGACAGCCGAAAAACCTATTGAGGAGTTTCAGCAGCTTGACCAGCCTATGCAGTACAGTGGTTTCAACAGGATTTTGGGCAGACTGGCCTAGACCTTAAAAAGCTTAACAAGGTTGCCGTCGATTGACGAATGCATCTGTATGCAAGGTTCGTCGTGCTCAAGGGCAAGAAGGGCATCAGCCAGATGTGCGGTATGTGGCAGCTGGATGGGGGCACTGTTTATGCACGTCACCTGGACAGGTGGGGAGCGAAGCTTTAGTTCGGAGTCTATTTATCTATCCATCTATCTGTCTGTCATTGTCTGTCTATGTATCTATCTATCTATCTATCTATCTATCTACCACCTACCTGCCTACCTTCCTACCTGCCTGCCTGCCTACCTACCTACCTACCTACCTACCTACCTGCCTATCTACCTATCTACCTATCTACCCATCTATCCATCCATCCATCTACCTATCTATCTATCTGTCTATCTATCTATCTATCTATCCATCTATCTATCTATCTATCTATCTATCTATGTATCTAACTATCCGTCTGCTTATCTATCTATCTATCCATCTATCTATCTATCTATCTATCTATCTGTCTATCTGCCTATCTATGTATCTAACTATGTATCTATCTGTCTGTCTATCTATCTAGCTGTCTATCTGTCTGTCTCTCTATCTATGTATCTAACTACCTATCTATCTATCTGTCTATCTGTTTGTCTATCTGTCTATTTATATATCTATCTATCTGTTTATGTATCTAACTATCTATCTATCTATCTATCTATCTGTAAATTTGTATCTAGGCTTGTTCCACTTTTAACAGAGCTGGTGCCAGAAAGAGTGTCAGAGATATTGTGAAGCAGCCACCTGCGCAAATCAGAACTGTTCTTGTAGTCAGCTATCCTGAATTCGCGCTTGGCACAGGTACCTGCCATTTGCGAACCAACGTTCTTGCGTGAACGCTGTGTATCACTTGGAACGGGACGGTGACAACCCTTGGCTTTGATTTCATTCTGTGATTGGCAGTTAGTAATGTGCTGTGCAGGTAGTCCAAGCAACCTGGTTTGCGTATCTCCTTTTGATGACAGGTGAGTACTACTTGGACGGCGTGCTGCTCCTAATCTTTCTGGTGAATGTCTTTAGCCTGTGTACCTTCTGCATCCCACTTGACGATGTGAGCGGACGGCTGAAGCATTTGAGCACCTGCCTTCTCGCGGTCTTCGCATGCATGTACATCATCAACGACAGGCTACCTCGCAAAAGGTATTTCACAGGGGCTGATGCATACATTATCTTTGCGTGCACCTTTCAAGTGCTGCTTGTTATTGAGACGTTGTGTTTTCAACTTTTCGAATTCCTGGAAAATCCAACGCTGACTGACCGACGCATTGGTTTGGCGCTGTTGACTGCATGGGTGACCGTGAACTGCTTGCTGCGCTGGCTGTGGAGACGTGACACTGACGCGAAAGCAGCCTGGCAAGCGGTGTACCAAGCCAGTCGTGAGCCGTATGCTCCAGTCAATGAGTGCTCAGAATGCGGAGAGCAGTGGCTCAGCAAGCAGTGTGAACACAAGAGTCCCACGAAACGCTGCGTTAACTGGCCAACTTGCTATGGCGAAGGTGACAGCATCAAGACCATCTACAAAACCCCATGGGATCTCGAAGTCCCTCTCGTGGCCGCGCAAGATTTCCCCAATGCGCCATTTCATTTGAAGCGAGCTCCTGCCGGAACACAGAAGTGACGATGTCAGATGAACCCCGAACGCTAGGAAGCTGGATCACCGATGGTGGTGGAGATTGACGAAGTATCACTTTTGCATCTCCACGGTTTGTCGAACTTGTCGAAGTTCTAGTGCAGCAACCCTGCTTGAGCAGATGGGTGATTGCCTCCAGCGCCCCACGGCGCATGCAGGATCCCAAGGATGATCTCAGCGGGAGGCCGGCGTGAGCTTGGCAAAGCTGTCGCGCCCTCATACTCGCGTTCCAATCCCTGCAAGCCTGACCTTGCAAAGAAGTCGAAGCGCATGATCGCTGACCAAAGGGCCGTGCAATCGCAGTTCTAAACCCATTAGGGAGATTGCTGACCTCGAAGGCATGTTGGTATCCGCAGGTCTTTCACGTCATTGCAGCATTTCGAGATAATTGAAGGAATCGGCAACGCCATCACACCCGATTTGCCAGCTTCTACGACCTGCCAGGATTAAACGCATGAGAGTTCCACATCTCAAGCTTATTGAATGTGCGCCTCCAGCAAGAACCAGCCTGAAGCTGGGAGTGTTTCTGCTCTGGTGATTTTGGGGGTTGACACCAAGCTGATTCGAATCCTGCAGCTACATTGCAGGGTTGTGGTTTGATTTTCGGCTAGGGCTTCAAGTCGCACATCATGGGTTTTGTGCAGGGTTTTTTTCATGCCATGCTCACATGTTGTGGGCTGTAGACGGAAATCGACTCTGTGCCCATGACTGCTGAAAGTTTTTGCTCAGCCTCTTTTGCATGCATGGAGATTTTAGAAGTGCTTATGTAGACCTGTGACGCAAGTAAAGAAGCGACTTACCAGAGACTGAAGCATCGCAACCGTGATAGTGGACGCGGGGCCAACCATGGCTCTGCAATCACTCATGGTCTCTGTGGGGCAGTCAGTCCCTCACACTGGTGGCTGTGAGCCAGACGTAGTTGACTCTTCTGACGTCTTGTGTCCCTCTGACCGTCAAAAGGCCTTCGTCCTCATTGTAGGGGGCGGCATGGCATCGCATTGGGCTTCCATTTGGATATTTGAGGCGAAAGCAGATATTTTCTCAGTAGAACTGACTGCAGTGGAAGACACAACTGGGTACCGGTGGCGCCGAGCCCGTGGCAAGATGCGCCATTTGCTGTCCTCCAGTGCCACCTGCATCGGTGCGACATCAAACAATACACAAGCTTTTTTCGAGTTGACAGCAACATCAACTAGCTGGCCTTTTCCTGCTGGTTTTGCAAAGGAAGCAAGCGCCAACCGGGTTCAGGACGAGGACAGCGAGTACGATTGTTTTTTGCCTTGCACAGATTCTCGAGCCCTGCTGCAAGCGCAAGCTGCAGCAGCGCTGGACTACATTTGCAGCAGGGCTTCCGCCGATTCTTGCATAGCAGAACAACGCGACCGAGTCCAAGAATGCATCGTCAACTTCATTGCCCAGGGGGGAGAGTCCAATTATATCATGACAGGAGACCTCGTGTCTGAGAGTAGGAGCGGAGTGATGGAGGTTGAAAGCACGACACCCTTTCAACTGTACCACCGTTCGCAGCAAGTGTCGCTCCACGGATCCTTCTACGATCTTCTCTTTCACAACTGCCAGCTATACATACTCCAGCTGATGCATGACAAGTACAAGGTGGAATTCTCGCAGCTGCCACGGGCTGTAGGAAGTGTTGTAGCCGGTCCACTCATGCTCACGTTAGAGGTTATTTTCATGGCAGTGTTCTCAGGGCTGGAGCAGGTGCATGCCTCTCTGGCTGTGTCTGTTGGAGTCCTGTGGATACTTGCAGAGATGCGCGCCACATACATGTACGAGCACAGCGACGGGTTCTGGAGCGGCGTTTTAGCTACCGTTCTTATCCTGATCTACGCTATGTTTGACGAAAGGCACCACTTAGTAGTCACCATTCCAGTACTCAGTCTGTTGTGGGATGTGTGCATGGTGAAAGAGGCGATGCTAGTCAACAAGGTCTACGAGAGCCACTGGTTAATGCTTCTGAACGCAATCTGCGTTCTTTTAGCCCTGGGCGTGGTTTGTCTGTTGCAGGTGGGTCGCGGATGGCCCGTTATAGACCTGGTGATTTCAGGTGCCCTTCCGCAGCTTGTACTGCTTGCTCGGGGAAACCGGCGAATGTTGACCTTCATTTTTGATGAGTTTTTCCATGCCGACATTCTGCTGGAGTCGTTGATCGTTCTCTTCAGGCTTAAAGAGCCCCCTGCACACGAGCTGGAAGATTGAAGGAGGCGGAGAGGTAGGCTCGCGTCACTGCAGCACCACCCCGATGAGATGCTGCAACAGCGTCGCTGCCGCAAAGTTGCCGGCTATCGGCCCCCAAAAGCTTTTTGTTTGCTGTAGCAAGCAGGCTCAGCGGCTCCTTAATTGGGGTTTGTAACCAAACATGTCTATAGATAACTTACTTAATCCTCTACTTACCAAGCAGGGTCCCTTGAAAGCGTTCTAGAAGGGCTACCTTCAAGGGCTTCTAAGCAATGAGGGCTGGCGCCTGCCCAAACTTCAGCTGGGTGTCCTAGCCCGCAAGGCCCGAAAGAACAACTTTCAGGGTTTAGGGTTTTCGGTTTTTGGGGTTTAGAGTTTAGGGTAAACCCTAAGTCCTAAGCGCTGGACGCTGAAGCTTATGCCAGCAAGAGCCGGGCCCAGAAAAGCGAGAGCATCAACAACCCTTTTACAAGGCTGCCATACTATTGTTGGACCCGGAGACCTAAACCCTAAACCCTAATATTTTGAGCTAACCATATCGAAATCCTCACATCCGTCGGACCCAAGCTGGGCCGGAAGCACGTGGGTTTTCTTTGAAGGATTTACGGGTTCCTTGAAGGGGTCCTCCTTGGGTTCCTTTATGAGTTCCGCTTAAAGCATTAGGGCTTAGAGTTTCCAGTTTTGAGCTACTGAGGCACATGAGAGCTACTTAGTTGCTGGCGTGCTGCTTGCATCGCACGA
The DNA here is from genome assembly GCA_905231915.1 of Symbiodinium necroappetens. Classification (NCBI taxonomy): domain Eukaryota; class Dinophyceae; order Suessiales; family Symbiodiniaceae; genus Symbiodinium; species Symbiodinium necroappetens. The sequence continues at coordinate 15,827 of CAJNJA010014441.1, read as the reverse complement.
GGGTGGTCAAGTTCAACGTCTCCAGGGTGTAAAAGTCTGCAGTGCGAAGTGGATGTAGATCAACTTGGGTGCGAAACTTGCGAGCTTCGCGAGCTTGCCAACCCGCAGCTTTCCTGTCACCGGAACATCCTTTGAGAAGTTTAGTGCCTTGGACAAGTGCAAGACGCATGTGAAGCATGTACATCCGCAAGCTTCACCTTTCAACCTCAAGCGTCTTCGCGACCGTCCGTCCGCCTCTGTTGCACAGCATCTTGTAGACATGTGGAGGGTTTAGGATTTAGGGTTTAAGGATCCGCAAGTTATTGCTTTGCCCAGCAGTGCCATGGCCACAAACGCCACTCGCGCTGGAGCAACTCCGTCATCTCCACAGGTCGGCCTTGTGATGCTTGTGGATCTCCATACCTTCTCAGCCGACCCGACCTGCCTCCACTATCGGTAGAAATGCAGAAGTTCTGGCAGCTTTCTGACAGTGCATAAGCGGTGTGTGCCGAAGGTTCCTGCCTCGCAGAGGCCTCCCACACCGGTAAGAAATCCATGTGGTCCGAGTCCAAAGAAAGCCTTGTAGTCTGCATGCAAACCGAACCATGGTATTACAAAGTGTGATGTGATATCATACACGAAGGAGCGAACAGGTGTTATAACACAACATATCATGCGACATGTCTCCCGGATCTGAGCAGCTAGAGTCTAGAGGTGCCCAAGCTCAAAGTGAGAGCCGGGCGCCTGGGATCATCCCGATGTTCATGTTCCAGCAACAGCAGGAATCAACGGGGCTTTCTTTCAAAATGTGTACGTCTGATGAGGTTCGCCGTTTCGCATTCTGTCCGGACCCTCGGCATTGCGTGTCAGAAGCAGTACTGAAGTAGTCATGGGATGTCTCCACTAGAGGAGAGGCTGACGGTTTCATCAGTTGCGGTAACTTCATGTGAGGCCCTGGCTTGTCCCTGTTTTGCAGAAATGTCTTTAGCCTGCGCTGCAATTGCTTTTGCATCGTGTTACGGCCACGTCATACTGTGCATGGACACTACAGTGGCTCCGGCATCCTTGTGTTGGCAATCTGCTGCTTCGTAGGATTCCGGGAGGAGCCATGACAGTGCATCCTTCAATGGCCCTGACGGGGCGGTGTGCTCCAAATGCTCAGCACGGCTGGGAGCCAGGCTTAGTGACACCAAATTCGCCGTCTTCTATTCACCTCTTGCGGAATCACGATCGTCAGAAGGCGTTCGTGCTGATTGTCGGGGCTGGCAAGGCCTCGCATTGGGCTTCTCTGTGGATGTTCGCAGTTTCAGGAGAAGTCTTTGCGGTTGAGCTGACTGCAGTCGAAAGCGAGACGGGGTATCGTTGGAATGAATCCAACGGCAAGATGCGTCGTTTGCTACCTGCAGCCACGGCAGCCAAGTGTGGCATATCCAGCTCCAGGACTGCGGACTGTTGCCAGCAGACGACCTCCCTGCTCGTGGACTTTTCGGATTCGGTCGGTTTTGACCGACAGGTAAGCGGTGCCAACATGGAGCAAGAGACCAACGAGTACGAGTGCTTGCTGCCTTTCTCTACTTCGGCAGATTCGCTAAGCTTAAAAGTTGAAAAAGTGTTAGACGCCGTTTGCAGCGAGCCTTCTGCTTCTGGGGTTAGAGAGCAACGCGAGCGTATTCAAAAGTGCATCGTCGACTTCATCGCGCTGAGCGGACGCTTCAGCGACATTATGGCAGGAGACGATAAAGGTCATTACTGGATTGAAATCGAGAAAACAACACCATTTCAGCTCTACCACCGGTCACAGCAAGTATCAATGAATGGATCTTTTTATGACATTCTCTTTCACAACTGCCAGCTGTACATTCTCCAGCTCATGCATGACAAGTACGCGGTGGCTTTTTCCAAGCTACCGCTCGCTGTCGGATCTGTTGTGGCAGGCCCCGTCATGCTCACCTTGGAGATCATCTTCATGGTTGCTGGGCTCTTGTCAAAGAAAGGTAGTTTAAGTTCCCATAGTAGGGGTCTATAGTAAATGATATGGTTCCCTTATTTGGGTAGCAAAAATTAGAATCCCTCAAGCAGAACCCAGGTTGTGTTTGCAGGGCTGGAGCAGCTGGAGCCCTGGCTTGCTGTGCTCATTGGCGTTCTGTGGGTGATGGCAGAGATGCACTGCACATACATGTACGATGGCAAAGACGGATTTTGGATCGGAGCCTTTGCGACACTTCTGGTCTTGCTCTATGCTCAGTTTGACAAAGCTCATCCGCTGGTGCACACGATTCCAGTACTAAGTTTGCTGTGGGACACATGCATGATCAAAGAGGCCATGCTTGTCAACAAGGTCTATGAGAGCAATTGGTTGATGCTTCTGAACGCCTTCTGGGTTCTTTTAGCCCTGGGTGTGGTTTGTCTCCTGCAGCTGCTTCGCGGATGGCCTGTTTTGGACCTCGTTATTTCAGGTGCGCTCCTGCCGGTTCTGCTTATGGCTCGGAAAGCGAGCATGTACTGTTTTGTGGAGTTCTGTCATGCCGATCTGTTGGTTGATGCGCTGAAAGTTCTCTTCCGGCTCGAAGGGCCATAAGATGTGCTGCTGATAGGCTGATAAGCCCGACCAGAGCCCAAAGAGGCTCGCAGCGGCACAGACGTGTGCGGCAACCAACTAGTGAGGGTGGAGGAATACATACCCCGAAACCGGCTAGCTGGCTAGCTTCGGAAGACACAGTCATTTACTGTTCATGGAGCCGTGGAGCCAGCAAGCTGAAGTCATTTCTGCGAGAGAAGAAGAGCCCAGGTCGCAGATGAGTCCGTCGCACAATCACGCCTTGTGCCCGGAATACAGGGAAGTTGCTTTCAATGTAACACATGCTCGAATCTGACGGTTTTGGTTTCGAGGACGCCGTTCGGGTGAGTGTCAGATACTTGTGTTTCGATCTGCTTTTTTGCCGCGAGGTGACGCACGGCGCACGACCCTGGCAAGGTGCGCTGAGGGTGTAACATGGAAGCTTGTATTTAGCACTGTCATTTTTTTGTCTAGCTATCGCATAAAATACCACAAAGCCCTATTCTAACCTTTTAGAGTATATTAAGAGGTAGCTTCCCAGGAACTGCCCATAGTGTGAGTGTTAGTGCAGAGGAGCTTGCAGCTTTCGAGCTCTGGAAACAGAGTTCAGGGTTTAGGGTTTTCCTGTAAGAGTTTCTGGGGTCGAAAGCCAGCTGGTGGTCTAAGCAAAGCCATCACATGCCTGTATATCGCAAGATAACAGCCTCTTGGGCGAAGCATTCACCTTCAGCCGTTTCGCTGCCTGACCCCAGATGGGAATGTGCATGTAAGTTGGTTGAGGATGTCACGCAGCTTGTGCTTATGTTGCAACCTAAGCATGGACTTCAATCTTGATCAAGGGATTTGCAGCTAAAGCAAGGTAAAACAGCCAATGAAGCCAGATCTGTTCGGTGTCGCTCACAAGCCATATCATCAGAGTAAGCTCCAGATGTTATGTCGGAGCAGATTGTCTTCTCGACTTGCAGGGTCACTGCACAACGAAGAGTGTTCCTGCACTTGCATAGAGGGCTCTGTGCACGCCATGCATCTGCGCCATGGGCAGGATTCAAGCAGCAAGCGCTGAGACTGTGTGGGATCCCGATTTGAGGTGTCTTCCGCTTGAGGGCTACGGAGACGATAACGATGGCGCACCTCCACTGAACCTGCGGTGTGTGCTTCGCGTTTAACGGTTTTTGAGCCTTTGAAGGGTTGAAGTCTCACACATCTTTGCACATTGAGGCTTTGTGGAGAGTGGTTTGTCTTCTACTTTTTTAGCGCACACGAAGCTTCTCATTGCGCATGCGTCGACTTGTATTGTGACACTCGGAATTGAGTTGATTCGGGTGGCATCATGCATCTACTCTCTCATCCTAGGGACAGCTTCAAGGTTCAAGGTCTTGAGTCTGACGGGGAAGAGCGAAGGTGCTTCAGAATTACTACCGGAACTGCTATGACCGTGACGGTGGCGTTCTGGTGGATTGCACAGAGGCTGTGAAGGTTTACATCGACATAGTCGGGCACGAGTTGAAAACAGTCGATGATCATCGCGAGGAGCTCCCTGACCAGCAAATAGCCACAACTTGTCTAGCGTTTGTTGATTTAAGAAGGTATGTGATTTTCGAAACCGCGTGCGACTGAACGAACCGGCTCTTTGCACTTGATTTGCCACTTGTACTGCATGAAATGACTTAAATGATTTGCAGTGGCTCTATGCAGAAGCCAAGATTTCGGATGGTCTTCATGCTCAAGCTCGCTTGGTTGGATCCCGACCTCAAGAACTTCAAATCGGTCATCACTGTTCGTGACCCAAAAGGCGAGACAAAGCTTCATTTGCAGCAGCTTGAAGTCGTGGTTACGAAGATGTATGCAAACGGCGACATCGAATTCATAGACCTTTCTGATCCTGAACAGAAGACTCAGATCAAACTCAGACGCGACTACCTCAGCTTGAGGGAACCCGAGTGGAAAGAGTGCTTCTTTCCCACATTCTCTTTTATTAACATGCAGAATGACCCGGCGCCGGCGGGGACAAGAAAGCTGCTTTGGTGCAACGACGAAGGGGGATTTGTTTCCTACACAGTCAAGTATGATGCGACATTCAAAGAATGCTTCGATCTTACAAACTTCCCGAAAGACCATCAGCTCTGCAGGACAATCTTGAAGATTCTGTAGCTTCCGCACAGGGTGCTTGTTCTTTCGTTCTTTTTTGGTGTGTGTGTGTGTGTGTGTGCTCGTGAGCACATGCGTTGCATGTGCACATGTGTGCGTGTGGGTGTGCCATTGCAGGATTAGGCTGACAGCCGAAAAAACTGCCGACGAGTTCCAGCTGCTTGACAGAAATAACTTTTTGGTCCTGCTCGTTGTCCTACAGTCCTGCAGACCCTCGCAACATCCTAGGTTCGTGCCGGTCAAGAAGTGGTTCTCCAGCCCGCAGATGTGCGACATGTGGACGTTGGACGAAGAAATTCAGAAGAAGTGCACGGTCTACGTGCGCTACTTGGACAGGTGGGCCTTCGTTTGACCGCTGACGCATCTTCCTGCAAATGTTGTAGCAAATACGGTGCATTCTGTGAAGATCCTGGCCCGGTACTGTCGAACGTCAAGCCAGGAACCACCATACTGTAGGACCACAAACCGTAAGGCGAAAGCGTACCCGCGTACCCTGTGTGCTGCTCCATACTGCAGGCAGTTTCCGTACCAGCTGCAGCGCTCTTGCGTGAATGCCGTTTTCCACCTCGAGCGCAAAGGCGTTGTTTTCTGAAAGTCAGTTCTGGACCAACCGTGTTGCAGGCAATGTAATTGTGCGCATAATGCTAGCCGCTAGCCAGAAGCATCAGAAAGCTTGCAGCCAGTGCTTGCTCTGTGAGGTGATTTCTACTTTCACTCGATGCTCTTTATGGTCTTTCTCGTCATCATCGTCAGTCTATGTACTTTGGTGATTCCCCTGGCAGATGTCAGTGGAAGACTTGCTTATTCGAGCACTTGTTTCCTTGCAGTCATGGCTTACCGCTATACTCTTGATGCCATGCTTCCGCGCAAGGACTACTTCACATTAGCGGACAAATACGTGATTTTTGCTTGTGGCCTTCAAGTGGCGATTGTGCTGCAAACGGTGATACTACAGTACATGGATGGCATTGTTGAAGACCCCAGCTCTGTCGACAAATGTGCTGGCCTGGTTCTGTTACTTGCATGGCTGGTGGTGAACTATTACCTTCGAAGGATATCAAGATCGAAGCCAGAAAACGATTGGAGAAGTGTGTACCAAGCCCGTCAAGAACCCTATGCTCCTGTCAAGAGGTGTTCAAGGTGTGGGGGGAAATGGCTGAGCAAGCAATGTGAGCACAAAGGATGCTCACGGGATTGTCGTAACTGCAGTGCCCCAAGTTCAAAAATAGAGGTTGTTTATTATACTCCTCTCGAATTTGAGAGTTTTGTTAAGCCGCAGAGGTTCCCTGATGCACCAAGTGAGTTGAAGCAAGCACCTTGCGAACCCTGACGACGGTGTTAGCTTGCGCAAGTGTTCTGTAGTTGTCGAAGCTCGTGTGTCGCTCTGTATCACGCCACAACTGGCGAGCGGCGCGGAAGTGGTCGCACAAGAAGTTCCGAAAAGGGCGAACAGAGCTTGGGTAGCTATCGGCAGTACGCATGACGACATTCTCCTCAGAAAAGGGAACGGGGCCTTCGGACCTTCAAAGCAGCGGGTGTTCCTTTTTTTGGGTCAGGCTTTGATCATTCGTGCGTTGAGAACCCAGGGCTTGGTGGGCCCTTCCCAGCCACTGCAATTGGTGCTGTTCAGTCCATGCCAACAAGCTGACTGGCCCCTCATTCGGCAACTTGCGTGTCTTGCTGGTAATGCCATGCCGGTGAATGCTTGGCAATCTCGCAGCAGAAGGAGATCTTGACTTGTTCCTGGTTTGCAGCGTTCTTGTGTACATCAGTTTCCGAGCAGTTCTAACCTTTTCTGTCACTGCTACTGACACAGTGGAAGAGCCTAGACCTTAAAGCTGCAGTAGCAGGCGAAGTAGTCAAGGCCATGGAGTTTGTCCTCGGCTCACGCGCAGACTTCGACAAGTACATAAAATGGGCTGACATAAAGTTTGTCCGCGCAGCATATTTGGTACAGCTGCACGAACAAGGGGAGGTGTGGCCACGGAGACAAGAGGCAGCTAAAGTTAAAGACGCCTTGATTTCGAAACCGACCAAGTTCATCGCGCTGTCCCACATGTGGGAAGCACGCGAGCATCCCGATCCCTTCGGCTTTCAGGCCACGCTGTTAGCTTCAGCCTTGATAGGCCACGAGAGGAGTGGAACGATGTAGGCTTCTTCATCGGCTATATTTCCTTGCCTCAGTTCAGGCGCTCGGACCACGATGAGATATGTTTCCGTCGCAGAACGAACGCAGCACATGCATCTGCTTTTCTGCAATACCAGTGCAAGCTTTTGCAAAGGTGTCTGGTCCATTCCTTGTCGCACACCTTTCTGGAGACTGCAGAAGTTCGTTTACGGCACCTGCGGCTGCAAAGGCATTCCGGTGTACAGCGTCGCTGCAGGCGAAGGGGACAAAGGCAAAGTTGTAACAGTGCCGCTTAGACACCTGCAACTTGGGGACCGCCAAGTGGGAAGTGTGGTCCAGGCTGTTTCGACCGATGTCCCAACCTCCACTGTAACCCCACGGAGTACAACCGACGTGGGTGGTGCCTCGCTGAAGTGGAATGGGCCGCGCCGGATATAGTCGACCTATCAGTGAGTCAGACGCATGATCCTTGGTTCCCTGACCTCAGTGGTCAAGGGTTGTCTCTCACGCTTTGACAGGTTCTTCCATCCTCAGGTCGGGTGCTTGTTGTGTTGCTTCCTCACTGTTGTCGAACAAAGAGCTGCACAAGCCACTCGCAGAGCAACCCTGGCATCCGATTGCTGCATCTTCTTTTTTCTTGACTCTGGGCATGTGTGTCGTTCATGCACTTCATGGCCGTCCTACTCTTTGTGCCAAGACTTGCGTGGCATTGGCCATGGCAGCTTGGGTCGGTCTTGCGATGAGTCTTGTGATGGTGGGCAATGCTCGGGCTGTTTTTCTCCACCTGCTTCCTTTTCTGGCAGCTGCAGCAGCTGTGAGACTTGCAGAGCACAGAAATCCGATCTGATTGCCGCCTACCATAGCATGGATTTGTCACCAGAGATCTTGAAGCCAAGCTCCACAGTGCCCCTGACGCCGTCAGAATTCCAGACGATGGCGGAGAAGCAGCAGATCCGGTTCACACACAAGGAAGACCTAAAGCTGGTCTTGGATTTGCAGAAGCAGGTCTTCGAGGATAAAGCCCTTCGGGTTGAGACATTTGCGGTGCACATGCTGCCCATGCTCTTGAGCGGCAAGCTACCGGACGATGACTACAAGAAATTGCAGAACTTCGACTTGCGAAGGTCGGTCATCGATCTCAAGAGCAGCGTTGCTTTGATCAGCGATCTCCTGTGCAAGCGCAGCATGCGGACGCTGAAGTTCTGCAGTGTCGACTTTCATCCCACTGCTTTCAAGAAGTTGGCCGAAGGGCTGACAGGGAACGGCTCAAACAGGCACTGCCTCAGCGAACTGATCCTTGAAGATTGCAGGCTGCAAGATGAAGATGTCGTGTCTTTGGCAGAGGCTTTGATGTCTGATCACGCACTGAAAACTCTCAGCCTTGCAATGAACCACTGCGAGGACGCCGGCGCGCTTTCCCTTGGGAAGGTGCTTGCAACCCTTGTAGTGCAAATGTACGCCTGCAATCCTAGACCCCACGCCTTAAACCCGAAGCTAAACCCACATATACAACATACCATGATGCAATGCACAACGCCATAGTGCAGAAGGTCACCTAAACAGGCGCTAAGCCCCTACCACGTATCTTGATCCGGAATCCTAGAACCCTAAACCCTAGGGTTTAGGGTTTAGGGTTCAGGATTTATAGGGTTAATAAGGTTAAACCAAAAAGGTTTAGGGTTATAAATCCTAAAACCTCCAGTCCCTGAATCCCGTGCCCCTGAGAACCTCAAGCCTAGACCTCGGAAGTAAACGGCGTAGGCCTTAACCTGCATGCTCCAAACAAGAAGTCGTTAAACCCTGAGCCCCAAACTGCCAGGCCCTCTGAAACCCCTTCTGGGTAGTTCTCTCAATTAGGGTCCCTTTTGGGGTCCTTTTTATAAGGATGCCGTACTATAGTGGGGACCTAGAAAGGGACCCTAGATTGGAAAAGGACTCTTTTATTAAACTCCCCACACAACTATATAGTAAACCCCAAAAAGTTGGAAACCTGATTAAGGACAAATAGTGCTGGGATTCCTTATACATTACTCTTAAGGATTGAGGCTATTGGGTTTCCAACTTTTGGGCTTCTACTATACAACCATGAAGCCCCGCACGCCCAGTGCTGCTCTGACACCCACTAGTCACTAGTCCGATCCCGCGAACTCGTTTTGGCTTCCGAGGCTTCATCCGGCCCAACGTAGGTCGGACAGGGACTCAGGATTTCTGAACTAAGGTTGGGGCGTTCAGGGTTTATGGGAGTTAGGGTTCAGAGATCTTCAGAGTCTAGCGGGGGTATTTTTGTTGACTTGAAGGTTACAGATTGTGCCTCTGTACCTTGACGTTGAGTGGCCAGACCGCAGGATTGCAGGATTCTGGTTTCCTGGCAGAGCTGCTGTGTCATGCTGTTTTTCCCGCTCATGATCGGGAGGGTTGAGATTTGTGCCCGTTTTGAGAATCCCTAGTGGCAGTGACAAGGGCCACACGTGAAAACGATGACGCAGGGCATGCAGGCAGCGTAGTGTCGCTCTCGTGGTCGTCGTCTCCATCTTCGTAGTCGAAGACATGATCACTATGCTGATTGTTATTGATAGTCCTGTTATTCGTAGTCGTAGTCGCAGTCGTCCTCGTCGTCGTCGTACTAGTATAGCAGTACTAGTAGTAGTCGTCGTCGTAGTAGTCGTGGTGGTAGTGCTAGTGCTAGTGCTAGTGCTAGTGTTTAGGGTTTAAGGCTTCCTATATGCCTAAACTCCAACACTTGAAATCGTACATCCCTAAACTCAACGCTTCTAAACTTCAAAACCCTAAACACTAAACCCTAAAATCCCTAAAAGCCCTAAAAACCCTAAAGAAAACCCCAAAAAAGCTCTGCGGTGAAGGCGCCGTAGCAGAGCCTCGAGCCCTTCAGCCGGTAGCAGGCGCGATCCAGGGAGCTACCCTCCTAGCAGAAATACTGCCATGGGGTTTAGGGCTTTAGGGGTTTAGGGTTTAGGGGTTTAGGGTTTAGGGGTTTAAGGTCTAGGGTGTAGGGGTTTGGGGGTTGATGATATAAATCCTGCAATGCCTTAAGGACCCTAAACTATGGGAATTATGGGTATATTTCTTATTATGGGTCATGCAGGATTGATATCATCAACCGTAGGTCTAAACAGCCAATGTGAAGATCCGAGAAACATCTTTGATTTGGTTTAGGGCTTTGTGGCAGAGGGGTTTAGGGTTTAGGTCTTGGGGTGTAGGTTCGGTTTGGGATTGGAGTTTAGGGTTTCGGGTTTACCGACTAAGGGAGAGGTGGGTTCTTAGGCTAGGGTTACCGGATTTAGGGAATTGTGGTAAGGATCCTACTATCCGGGGTCGATAAAACGGTCCGCTACTTTCTACAGGCCTCAGACCCTAAACCCTTAACCCTCAAGAGAACTCCTCCACTTGGTTCTGCAACCGCTGACACCACCACATGGCTTGCATCTCGGCCATAGGAGGAATGGCACCTGCTAGGATACGACGATTGATGACGACCGCGACGACCACTACTCTGACTGTGATTGCGACTACAAGTACGACCACTGTAAATATCGAGTAAAATGCACGTCAGTGCACGCGTGTCGTCATTGCCCCTCCCCCCCCACCCGCCCACCCTCACTCCCCCTACCCCCCACCCCCACACCCCCGAAACCTTCCAAATCCGAAGCTCGAGTTTGCAAAGTCGACAAGTTGATTTTGAGACAACAAGAAGTGGTAGGATGTTAGAAAAGTACAGCACATAACGAGTAAAATGGATGTGCTCTTAAGATGGTTTAATGCAAGTGTCGTTGGTAGGGAGTGGGGGAGGCGCCTCCTACTAGTACTACTACTAGTACTACTACGACTACGACTACGACGACGACGACTACTACTACTATTCTACTAGTACTACTACTACTACTACTACGACGACGACGACGACGACGACGCCGGCGACGACGACGACGACGACGACCACTACCACTACCACTTCAACTGCCACTGCCACTGCCACTGCCACTGCCACTACCACTACCGCTACCGCTACCGCTACCACTACCACTAGCACTTTAGGAGCAATGGGTCGCTGAGGCATTTAAATCTGAAGTTCAACTGCATAGGCCAGCAAGGAGTCTTCTGCCTGCAGCAAGTTGGAAGTCGCCTAGAGAGCCTTGAGCTCGGGTTCAACTATCAAGATCGCCTGCCACCACCTTGGTGGACCGTTCTTCGGCTTTGTCGTTGGGCCTCTTACAGAGTCCCTTGGCGCGTCGGTTCTCGGTTTGCACATGTCGTCCGCTATGCAACAGCCCTTTGTATGTACCTTAGAGCCTTGCGCAGCATAGCATTGCAGCTGTTAAGCAGCATGCTCTGGCTATGCCGGGGAAGATTATCCTAATCCTCGCCAGAGGGAAGGATCCAAGTTCGCCCAAGAATCGCAAAGGTCGAAGCAGCGACCTGCAAGGACACCGAGGGTGAACAACCCGAGGACGACGTGTTTCGACTTATGTCTGGCCCTCTCCAAAAGCATGACCAGCGAGACGGGGCCTTGAACTTGAGTTTGGTTAGTCCTCAGGGTGGGTGGGCCCAAGAGACAGACTGCACTGACAGGCACCTGGCGGCTCGAGCGATGTGGTGTTGATCGAGGGGCGAAGGCGTGGTGGCGCTGCACAGAGGAGTCGCAATAGCTCGCTAAAGGTCCGATCTGCAGCCTGCGCTCCCAGGTGTCAGGCAGATGTGGCGGACAATTTGGGACGAACTGCGCTCAGCTTGCTTCAGGTATCCCGGGTTTGCCTGGCTTTCTTGCTTCTGATAATGCCGCATTTTTCAGTAGATTGGATGCTTCGAGCAGACTCTGGTCATCATGAGGGGTTTCCGAATGTAGATGTCGCCGGTTTCGGAAGGCAATACCAATACTCAGACGACTTGGTAGCCGTTTGCAACATTGTCTAGTCCGACAAACTGTTAAGACTGTTGTCCTGTTCCGACTGTTCCATGAAGGGCCAACCCCGCCTTGTACCCAGCCATCGCAAGTCTGTGTGCGGACCGTTGGCGAGCTCGCAGAAATGAGGTCGTCCTGATGACGGTTCCTTGGCCGGCAGGCCCAGCAAGCGTTGGGCAGAGCAGGTAGGCGGGTTAGTTCATGTGCACCCAGTTCTTGGGAGGAGGGTGAAGTGCCCACGGCATGTTGGTCTCGCCGGCGGTGGAAGGGTGGGGGGGGGGGGGG
>CAJNJA010014440.1:404-12200 GCA_905231915.1 Symbiodinium necroappetens | reverse complement strand
GTTTACGTACCCTAAACCCTAAACCCCTAAACCCCTAAACCGCTAAACCCCTAAACCCCTAAACCCCTAAACCCCTGAACCCCTAAACCCCTAAACCGCTAAACCAATAAACCCCTAAACTCTAGGGTGGCGAGCTTTGCCAATCGCCTCCCTTCCACTACGCAGTGCTTTCAACATTCGTCTCTGTGAGGCTGAGATCTTCGGGGGACGAAGTGTCCTGACTTAGGGCTTAGGGTTTAGGGCTTTAGGGTTTAGCGTTTAGGGGTTTAGGGTTTAGGGCTCAGGCTTTGAGGGGACGCCATGGACTTTCAGGCCTTGCAGAAGTAGAAACCTTCCCTCCGGCTCCCAGTGTTAAGGCTCTTACTTCCCGCTGCCTGCTGAAATCTCAGATTTGCCAGGAGTTGCAGTGGTTGCTTGGCGCGGCAGCAAGACGCTGGTTGAGTTGGGCACGGACCCGCGAGAGTGCATGGGCATGATAGAAGACATTGAACAGTTCGGCCACAGTACAGACGACGACGCACCACTATAGTATTATAGAAGTCACAAACATCGATAATACATTCTTCTTATAGTCATTATAGTCCCTACGACCATATGTTCACCGCCAAAACATACCCCAAAACTCTTCGCCCCTATAATACATGTAATGCACCATACCACAGAGCACTCTTCGAATGATAATGGCCCCCGGATTATAACAAGGGCCAGAACTCAGAACCTGGCAGTCGGAAGCTTGAACACTGTAATTTGGGTTTAGGGTTTAGGGTTTAGGGGTTTAGGGTTTAGGGGTTTGGGGGTTTAGGGGTTTAGGGTTTAGCTTTGAACGCTGTAATTTGGTGTTGGCATCAGAGTGGGGCTCCTTTAACGGCTCCTCTATGCGATGAGGGGTATTTTGGGAGTTTAGTAGCGGGGGCCTTACAGTAAAAGACAGAACGGGGCTTTGGGGTTTATTGCACTAGAGCTATCAGCTATAGTATGAAGGAATACTGACAATTAAGGCGCCAGTGCCTGGAGTATAATTACTACTGATACTGGTTCACTTCCGCTGTTATACCAGGAGCCGAAGCTGCTTCCAAGAAGATACCTTGCACCATGACCTACCCCAATAGCTCTAATCCTGTTCTTAGGGTCCCCATATAGAATCTTGTCGTAAACCCTTATAAAAATCCCCTGAAAGGAAGCCTTAAAAGACTTGAATGGAAGCCTTAAACGAACCCCTGTCTGAAGGCCACTATGTGGTCCTCCGTCTTGAGCCGGATCCCTCTTGAGGCCCTAAACCCACAAACCCTAGCTGAGCCGTAAACCCCTCTGGAGGCCTTGCTGTTGAAATGGGGGGTTTCCGAAAATAGGGGCACCCTAGATAGTAGGATCCTTATTATACGAAATTCAAACAAGGTACCCTACTTTCCGGAAAGCTCCAAGTGTCAGGACGCCGGCTTTTCACCCAGTCTTTGCCACCTGTGGTTCGATCTCACAGCTGCCCGTCTCTCTTCCAGAAGGGTGAGGGTTTAGGGGTTTAGTTTCCAGGATAATACAGAGCATCCACACTAAAGCATACCCTAACACCTCTATTCCCAATTATTACGGCCTCTTTTTATTTCTGGCCAGGAAGACCCCATGCATAGGGTTTAGTGTTTGGGTTTAGGGGTTTAGGGTTTAGGGGTTTAGGGGTTTAGGGTTTTAGGGTTTTAGGGTTTAGGGTTTAGGGGTTTAGGTGGTTAGGGGGTTAGGGGTTTAGGGGGTGAGGGGTTTAGGGGTTTAGGGGTTTAGGGGTTAGCATCTGAGAGTTACTTGGCACCTTGAGCTTGCGGGCTATCGAATGGTGCGGGTGCGTTCCTGGGCCGTTGCTTCGTCTCACCGCAGGAACCCGAAGCGACTATAAAGGCTTTAACAATTAGCTTTTCTATTTGGGAGGCTCCTTGTTATCATTATAGTATATAATATACCCAAAAACCTATTCTAATTATTAAGGCCCCTACAGTACTTCCCAGATTGCGTCATGTAACATGCTCATTATGGGGACCGCCTGAATTGGGAGCCCCTGAAGTTTAGAAGGAGAGTTCATGGTTCAGGATGCTGTCTTTGCAGCCGAGGACCAGATCCAAGCACACGGTGCAATGATGGCGGTGATTGAGCATGACTTCCTTGCGCCTTGCCGACTATGTGACCATATATCATAACCAATGTACAATCATAGAGTGGTATGTCTTAACAGAGGCACTAAGAGTTTTCACAAACCGTGGAACGTAATGTGAATCAGCGAAGCCGCCACAGCGAATCAGTTTCCGTCCGGCCTGTGTAGAGTTCAGGTTTCAGGGTGTTGGGCCGGCTCAGCCGAGGGCGAAAGTGACACCAAGGCACCCACATCGAAAAACCTTGTTTTGAATTCATTTGCCGAAGTACTGTGTGCTGAAAACATTTGACACTTCATCGCTTCGGAGCCTGAACTTCATTCGCTGCCAGTTACACTTGTGATAGCCTTGACATGGGAAGTCTGCGCGCCTACGGAGCCTAGCAGTACGCGGAAGCCCTTGAGAAGACAGGGCCCTCAATCATACGACCAACAAACTTGGTTGCCTGGCGTTTCGCAGCAGCGGCAATCCTAAACCCTAAATCCTAAATCCTAAACCCTAAACCCTAAACCCTAAACCCTAAACCCTCAAACCCTGAACCCTAAGGGTTACTTGGGGATCAACTGAAGCGCAGGCAGGCAGCAGGCCCACGCATCTCTGTCACAGCCCCTAGATGAATGGATGGATCCATGCACAGGTTCGGAAACAGATAAGATGTCCGTGCATTCAAAGAGAGAAGGGGAGACCAAGAGGAGAGAAAGAGAGAAAGAGAGAAGGAGACCAAGAACGAAAGAGAAGGAACAAAGAACGAACGAACGAAAGAAAGAGAGGTATAAAGAAATAACGACAGAACGACGGAAAGACTTCAGGGAGGCAAGAAGGAAAGAATGAACAGAGCGAAAGCAGCGAGAGAGAGAGAGAGAGAGAGAGAGAGAGTGAGAGAGGGAGCGAGGGAGAGCGGAGAGGTCTTTCGGAAGCGCCTGGCAGCTCGGCTGTCGGCGCTGGAAGTCGGGCGGCTTGTCTTCTCAGGCAGCTTCCGTTTTCTCTACCGTACGCCCCTCTTGTGGTCATCGTTTCAACGCAATGCCTGACAGCATCGAGCAAACACTAGTGGAGAGCCTTCGCGACCTGTATGAAACACAAAGATGATTGCATGTGCAGTATGATGATGATGGTGATGATGATGGTGATGATGATGATGATGAAGATGAAGATGAAAATGAAGATGCTGAAGATGATGACGATGTGGAAGATGAGGCAATAGCGATGATGCCGATGAAGACGAAGATTGTGATGATAAAGGGGGTAGGAGTATGATGGTGATAATGACGACCACGTTGCTGATGGTGATGATCATGGGTTGCTCCTGGCCATGATCAGGTTCGTGCTCATGTCAATGTAGAAAGGGGTGGCACAGTGCTGAAGATGCGGTTCAAGGACAAGTGACTAGAAAACTACCGATACTACTATGTAGGGTTCCTCATTGTGACTAGATTGCATTATGCCCCTAAGCCTTGTTATGATTGCTACAGCCCCTATTCTAGAGGTCTAGAAACCATTATAGGATGATTGAGGAAACCCTCGAAGGAGCCCCTGTTCGAACCTTTCAAGGACTTCTACTTTCAAAGAAGTTAAAACGAAGTACCATAAACAGGTAGGTTTTTAGGCTCCAGGTTATCGTAGCTACAATGTAATATACCCTGTCGGCCCCTGTAACATCATAATCGCCCTACTGAAGGGCTCAGGGGACCTAGTAAGTAGCTTATAGTTGGGGTCATGAGTCCCTTGGGTTGGGTTATCTAATCAGTTCCTAAGTTACTTACTAAGTCCCTGGAGCCTTCAAACAAAGCTAAAGTCTGAAACCAAGGCCTCAACCCTGGACCCTAAACCCGGTTTAGTGTTTAGGCTTCAGGCTTAAGGATTTAGGCTTTCGGTTTTAGGGTTTAGGGTTTAGGGAACTTACTTACGAACTGAGTCCCTTGAGCCTTCAAGTACCATTTGGGGGTTTCCGAAAATAGGGGCCGTAATATGGTACCCTTCATGGTAGGATCCTTATTATAAGGACCCCGAAATAAGGCACCCTAAACGCTAAACCCTAAACCCCTAAACCCCAAACCCCTAAACCCCTAAACCCCGAAACCCCGAAACCCTAAACCCCGAAACCCTAAACCCTAAACCCCTAAAACCTAAGCCAGCCCTAAGCCCTAAACCCTAAACCCTAGTTTTCGGAAAGTCAAATTTTCCTGGAGGCCACTCCTTGGACGCGGGACTGGCCCAGTGCTCTGGCAGCGCTCGGAAGGGGGTCGGGTTCGGGAGCCATGCTTGGTTAGGTTTGAGGTTTTAGGGTTTAGGCTTTAGGGTTTAAGGTTTTAGGGTTTACCTGGACCCCCAAATAACCTACCTTTTTACGGCTTTAGGGCTCCTTATTATAGTTTCCTTATATAAGTCCTTGAAAGGGGCAGGTTCTTTGCGGTTTAGGGTGTAGGGTCCCTAGGATTGAGGGTTTAGGTATAGGGCTCTGTGGCGATATCTCCCTGGAGTTCCTGCGCAAGTATACCGCAACGTGTCCCCAGACCCTCTTCGAAGCTACTAAGGCCCCTTTTTTTTTGGCTTTGCAATTGTGAGTTTAGAGATTTCGGTTTCTGGATTTCAGGCGTCCTCTTGCTTTTCATTGATACCCAAGGATTGCACATTTGGCACTGCTCGGCGAGCAGCATGCCGGGCGGTTTTCCAACCTTGTGTCTTGGAAGACAGTTTGGCCTGTCGGGTGGCGATCTACCAGGTGCGGAGTAGTATAGGACCCTAAATACAGTAATTGCCAAAATTATTTTTTCGGGTTCTGAGGTCATTAGAGTTGCACTATAAAGGAGCCCAAAACCCTATTTTACTTATTTTAATTGTCTAGGCCCCTACAGTGGTTGGTTAGGGCTTGAAGGAAGAGAGATGCCATCGTGACAGCCCGGATGTTTTGGACGAGGGAAGCAGACATCAATTATGGGATCCTTAAGGAAGGGGGTTCTAACAGGGGTATATAACCCAATAATCCCCAATTCTCCCTAGGGCTCCCTTCGGCTGGCTAAAGCTCCCTAAGGATCCCTAGGACCTTCCCCGCTTGAACCACCCTCCCTTAAGGATCCGATAAATCAAGAGGTCCGTGACTCTTAACATCGGGGTCTGCATGCTTAGAGATACTCGGCCT
Organism: Symbiodinium necroappetens; assembly: GCA_905231915.1. Classification (NCBI taxonomy): domain Eukaryota; class Dinophyceae; order Suessiales; family Symbiodiniaceae; genus Symbiodinium; species Symbiodinium necroappetens. Next base: position 6,929 of record CAJNJA010014440.1, on the reverse strand, counting down.
TCGGGCTTCTCCCATAGTTATGGTACAATATCTCCCATAACCTTTCAACCGAAAACCGAAGCCCTAAACCCCATGTAATTATAACATGACAGACCCCATGCAGGCTGCCGAAGTAAAGGTAGCCGACTCAGGCAGAAGGTCCGCAAGCGATGTTTAAGCTAGCACTTTCTTTGCAGAGTGCCTGCATCTCAGACTGCCCAGCAAAGATTTCCAAAGAGGTCGTCCAAAGTGTGGCGTTTGCTTCGCCCATGGTCTTCTTTGTCGCCGCAGACATTACGGAGGCAGGCCCCTTGTTGAAGTTGGAGTTGCCAGTGTAGCTTGGGATGCCAAGGATCTGGTTTTCAAGCGCTGAAGATCTCTGGACCGGAAGTTTCCAGAAGCTTCAAGTTAGAAGTCTTTCAACGCTTCACACCTCCCATCATCTCCTACGCCCTCCACCCGAAAGACCCCTAAACCTGAAGCCCTAAACCCTAAGCCCTGAACCCTAAGATCTAAACCCTAGACCGAAAGTGTTCCCAACTCACAGCTTGTGGCTTCAGGAGGGATTTCAGTGATTCCGCTTTGCTTGAAATGCCTTTTCATACCTATTCGGGTTCTATAAGAGCTCTATAAGGCCTGATTTTTCAGGATGTGGGGGAAAGGTCATCCAGATCCCGAAGCATCCTTATAAAATCCTCGCAAAACCTTTACAGAGCCCTGAACCCATGCATGTTCTTAGGGCCCGTATATATACCCATCTCAAGGTTTTCGGAGCCCTTGTCGAACCTTCGCCTAAAAATCCTTATTGGCCCCTGCTGGCACTCTGAACCCCAACTCTAGACCCTTGCATAGAGCCCTCAATGAAACCCTCATAGTCGATTATGAACACCATCAGCCCTGATTATGAACACCATCAGCCCTGATCTTGCAGAGGCCACGCGGTCTGTCCTGCAGGAGCTCTTCAAAAGCAGCGTGAACTATGCCGCTAGGGTGCATCAGGGTTTGTCGGGTTTTCGATTTGAGTTTCTTTTTGAAATTTGGGGTTTGGGGTTCAGGGCTGATGGTTTGGCGTTGAGGGTCTAGGGTAGACTTTGCCGTGCCGTAAAAACCCGAGTATAGGGGCGGTAGTAATTACAACTAAGGGCCTTATGTTCTAGCATGATATAGGGACTACCTAGATTGACCAGGTGGTAAGAACCCTAAACTGACAAAGCTGGTTATTTGAGGTCTTGTCCTCTTGAGGCCGCCCGAGACCCGACCTCCACCTACAAGAACCTACTTTTTGGCAGGCTCTCTTCAGGTTGTATTCCACACTTCGACTCAGACCTTGCTAAAACTTTGACGGAACTAGGTTCAGGTAGTAGTACCCATCATGCTATGTGGTCCAATTGCGAATCACCTGCCAGTTAGCCAAATCCCCTCCTCAGGTTTGCAGTCAGGAGTCTGGTCATCGCAGCTTAGAGCTCTCAGCTTTGGGCTGTGGGTTTAGGTTTTAGGGCCAGGGTTTTGAGTTTGGGGATTCGGGCCAGGGTTTAGGGTTCAGGGTTTAGGGCTTAAGGTTTGCGAGGGTGAGTTGTGGTCTAAAGCCACTTCAGTAGTGCGACTGCGCCCCGACGACCTCGGTGGCGTGAATGCTTGGAGGGTCGGGGGACTTAGTAAGTAGCTGTTTTATAGGCTTAAAAGTCTCATGACCCCAATTAGGTTCCCTTTTTAGGGTACTTATAAGGCCAAAAATTGCAGCCAAACTGAAGAGTCCTGGAGAGCTCAAAGTAAGCTCTAGCCGTCTCTTCAACAGAGGTGCTTATGGAAAGGGAAGGGGGGCCCCCAGACACCTACTTCAAGTCTCATGGGACTTTAGTAAGTAAGGTTATAAGTAAGGTTGTAATTACCCAAAGCTTACTTAGGCCACTTATAACCTCGAATTTAGCCCTGCTTCCTAAGTCCCCTGAGCCCTGAATCCTAAACCCTACGGTTGATGATATAAATCCTGCATTACCCATAATGGGAAATATACCATAATTCCCATAGTTTAGGGTCCTCAAAGTAAGCCAGGATTAAAATCGTCAACCGTACTGCCTAAGTCCAATGAGCCCCTTAAGCCGGACGCTCAGATCTTGCACAACGACGCGACGCCACGCATGCCCGGGCTGCCCGAATTCTGGGTGCCAGCGCTGAAGCCCGTTTGCACGAGGTGCTGACTTGTCTGGCACTTTAGGGTTCGGGGGTTATTCTATAATAATATACCTACTACAATATGATGTAGTATACTATGCTATTACATATATATGATATACATATATATATATATGCAATTTTTTATCTAGTTCTTTTAGGGTTTAAGGGTACAGCGTTTGGGGTCTATGCTTCTTTGAAGTCTGCGGGCCCGCGGGCTTGCGTAAAGGTTCGGGTTTTGTGGAAACTTGGGGTTTAAGGGCTTCGGGTCTAAGGGTTTAGGGGTTTAGGGGTTTAGGGTTTGGGGGTCTAAGGGGTTTAAGGGTTTAGGGTTTCAGGGTTTAAGGGTTTAAGGGTTTAGGAGTTTAGGGTTTAGCGTTGAAGGGCTTAGACTGAGGGGTTTAGGGTTTAGATGATGGAGGCTTCGCGGATCATACAAAGGAGACCCAAACCCGTCCTTCGGATCAAGATCTGCCTCCGAGCAGCCCTGGCAGCAGCATCTGTTATGAATCCCTAAACCCGAAACCCTTACACCCTAAACCATTAAACCCTAAACCATTAAACCCTAAACCCTTAAACCCGAAACCCAAAAACCAAAACCCTTAATTGAACCCCAAACCCTAAACACTAAACCCTTAAACCCTAAAAACCCCAAAACCTAAACCCTAAACCGTGGAGCCAGGAGGTTTAAACCCTGAGCCCCAAGCCCGAAGTCCTAAACCGCAGAGATTATATAGAGGCCACCCATACTAATTTTGGGGGGTTCCTTCTTATGAAGTATAGTATTCAGGGCCCCAAAACCCTATTTTAAACATCGAGGCCCCTATAGTGAGAGTTACAGTATGGCAGGCGGTGGATCTCCAAACATGTCCACCAAATCCTATAGGTAGTACTAGGGAGACCCCCTTAAAGGGGACCCTTCTGAACCCTACTTGTGGCTCTCTTTAAAGGGGGCCTTATTGAGGGTCTATATCCCCAAGGGTCCCCCTAATCCTAACTCCCACAAAAGCTCCCAGCTCCTGGCTTGCCCTGAAGACCGTAAAGTAAAGCATCAAACAAACAATTGAAAGTTAGAAGACCCTGAGCCCGAAATTTGCGATCAGATCCGAGATCCTAACCCCAAACCCCCCAAAAAACCCTAAATCAGACTCTCAGATCCATCGTTAAGCTCCCAGGAAGGAGGCAGCCAAAGCCATGGTCCGCAAAGGTTTCGCGGAGCCTCCTGACGGTTGTTGTTGCTGTTATTGGCGGAATTTTAGGGCTTCATGGTTTTAAGGAGTTCAGTCCTTTTATGGTTTGGTGGAAGCGAGGTTTCAGGTTTTAGTTATGGTGGTTTTAAAAGTTTCATGTTCCAATTAGGGATTTCAGAATCTACTGTACGGAGTTCATTTCTGGCAACGCCATTGGCACCCACTGCTTTCTTTTAATCATTATGGCACCGTGCATGATTCCTGTTGTCAGTTTAGTATGGTTACTACATGCTAAAGTAGCTTAGACCAACCTAATTATATTGTTTGTTTCTAGACATTTCATGACATTATATTGAATCACATTACATTAGACTATGCTCTACAATTTTGTTTTGTTTATTTTTATTCTATATAGTATTATATTTTGTTCTGTGAATTTCAGTGGTTTTACATAAACGTCTATGACATCATGTTTATATGGTACTATATGAACTTAGGATAGTAGATGTTTTCATATGGTATTAACCGATATTACATGATGTTATGTGAAAAGAATATGATACTATCTAATGGTAGATGATGTTATGTGATTTTCTATGACACAATATGATATTGCATGACATTACATGGTACTATATGATATTATATGATATCATTTGCTTTATTATCATACAATATCGTATTGTATGATATTATATGACCTTATACGATGTTATATTATGTTATATGATATGAAATAATCTTATGTGATATTACATGGTGTTGTACGGTATTATATGATACTGTATGACACTGTATGATGTTATAGGATGTTGGGTGCTACTAGGTGATCCAATATGAGATCATCTGATATTACGTGGGCTGATATGGTATTATATGCTAAAGTAAAGTCTAGTAAAATACAGTAGTACAGTAAAGCACAGTATAGTACAGTAAAGTATAGTAGAGTATAGTATCATACCGTATGCTATGTTGTGTTTTGTCTTATGCTATGCTATGTTGTGTTAGGTTATGTTAGGTTATGGTTTGTTTGGTTATTCTATTAATATATTGCATTACAGGACAGCAACTCTGTAGTATAGTGTCCTACGGTATAGTATTATTTAGTTAAGCTTAGATTACTAAAGTTTAGTCCAGTTTAGTATAAATGAGTATAGTTTAGTATAGTTAAGTATAGTAGAGTATAGATTCCATGTTATACTAGATAGACATGTGTTTGTTATCACTGTTCGTATTATTGTTGATATCAGTACCAGTCGTGTTCTTAGTAATGGCAGTATTATTCATAGTGTTAGTATTGTTAGTACCTGGTAGTATTGCTAGAATGCTAATCGTGTCAGCATTGTTAGTGTTGTTAGCATTGCTTGCCTTATTTGTCCTACTAGTCTCCTTCGTATCGCATGATTCGTAGTATTGTGTTTTGCTTATTTGCACAATTATTTTGTACTCGTACGCCACGCACTAGTAGCACTCAGATTGGTAAAACTAGTTTTGCGCTGTCAATCTGTGTACGTTGCCCGAGGAGCAGAAGTTGGGGTTCAGGATCGGGGGCTAGGGTTTAGGGTTTAGGGTTCAGGGTTTAGGAGATTCGGGTTTAGGAGTTTGGGTTTAGGGTTTCGTTCCATTCTTTGACAAACCTACACAGCTTGAACCTCGCACTATAAGGATCTGAATATGGCATAATCGTACCCCCGTATAGTCCTTATATAACCCTGCTACGACACCGCAGAGCCCTATCTAACCATGAAGGCCTCTACATTTCTTTCACCTGTTCCGATTCCACTTCCAAGGAAAGGAAGCAGCTTAGCGGCATTTTTTGGCAAGGAGGCATGCCTGCCGCGTTGCTCGAAAAATCACTGGGCTGTTCAGACTGTCAAGCATGCACAGGTGATGAAGGTTGCGTTTTCCAGGTTCTTGAATTTGGTAGAAATCATAGAAGTATGAAGCTTTCCGCAAGGTCACCTTCAGCGCGCCGTCAAGTGGAAGCTGATTTTCGGGGATGGTCGCAGCTTGGGCTCAAACCAGGTGAGATGCTGAGGTGCGTGCCGTGAGAGACTTGGAACCCGGGCGAAGCATCCAAACCTCCAACCCAAAACTCTTATGGATTCCAGAAAAAAGGTGCCGTAGGGGAACCCTCCAAGCTCTTATAGTAGCTGCAGACTTGGAACCGATCGCAGGTGTTGACATCTTGTTCGATCTACTGGAACGACGGACACAGCAGCGCGGTCTATTAAGAGCCAACCCAAAACCCAAAATCCCAAACCCTGATGGTTCATTTATTTATTGGACGGACCGGTTGGTTGGCTCGTTGGTTGGCTGGTTGGTTGGCTGGTTGGCTGGCTGGATGTGATGGTTGATGGATGGATGGATGGATGGATGGATGGATGGATGGATGGATGGATGGAGGTTGGTTGGTTGGTTGGTTGGTTGGTTGGTGGGTTGGTTGGTTGGTTGATTGGTTGGTTGGTTGGTTGGTTGGTTGGTTGGTTGTTTTGTTGTTTGGTTGTTTGGTTGGTTGGGTTTGTTTGTTTTGTTTATTTGTTTGTTTGGTTGGTTGGTTGGTTGGTTGAAGTATTGACTTTTTGATGCATTGCTTTCTGTCTTTATGTATGTGTCTTATCTCGCTGCTTGCGTAGAGGACCCTTGATAGACGCCTTGCGGTGTGGAGTCGCGGGCATTGGGGGCTTCCCAAAGATGAACCCAGAGCAAGCCATTGAGGATTGGGGGGATAGGTGTTTTAGGGTTTAGGGTTTGCGCTTTCGGGGTTCAGAGGGTTACAGGTAAGGTTTAGGGTTTAGAGGTGTACGGGAACAGTCTTCTATTCTGCTTTTTCCGCTCAGGTATGCCCTGGATTCCTGCCGTGGCTACCGGCACACTTGACACTGGGATTCAGTTACTTTAGTCATTCCGAGCTTGGCCAACCTCAGGCAGAACACCGACATCCTAAGACTAAATATCGTAAACTAATGAGCATTGAGTCGCTGATTTTTCGCTGCTGCTCTCGGATTGTCAGGTCCAAGCTGCAAAAGCCTGAACAGCTTCGGACTTCAATACTCGGCCCAGCACCCTAAGTCAATATCCAATAACTCTAAGCTCTAAGACCTAGAACCCTGCCGCCGTTTAGAACTCTCATATAGGGGCCTAAGCTATTACCAATACTATTTTGGGGGGGTTCCTTATGATA
>CAJNJA010014439.1:0-11802 GCA_905231915.1 Symbiodinium necroappetens | reverse complement strand
GGGTTTAGGGTTATGGTTTAGGGTTGGGGCTCTTGTTAAGGAAGTGAGTTTAAGCTACCATAACAGGGACCCATAATGTAATAGATCTATAGTAAATAAAACAGATCTATTAAATATAATGGATCCATAATATAATAGAGTTTCTCTCTTCTGGTAACTTGGGGTGAAGTTGCGCTAAGCTCCTGAAGAAGCAGTCTTGGGCTCCTTACATCCGGATGATGCCCCGGTTTAGGGTTTAGGGTTTAGGGTTTATTGTTTAGGGTTTAGGGTTTAGGGTTTATTGTTTAGGGTTTAGGGTTTAGGGCTCCCTTTCTGGCTTCTAAAGACCCGACGCTGAAAGATTTTCGGGCTGCTCTTGGCGTAAGACTTGTGAGACACCAAGGTTTCGGGCTTGGGGGCTTTAAGCTTTGGGGCTTACGGCTTATACCTTAAACCCTAAGCCCTAAACCCCAAAAACCCTAAACCCCTTCACCAAAAAAAATGCGACGAGAGCTGCTTCTGAAGCCGGGCCTTAGGGACGAAAGTGTGGGCTTCCACCGGGCCACTTCCTTGCACAAGTCTAGGGTTTAGGGCTTAGGGTTGGGATTTAGGGTCTAGGGCTTAGGGTTTAAGGTTGTGATTTAGGGTTTGTGCAAGACTCTGGACAGTTTCGGTTCTGGAGTCTGCTGACTTGGGCTTCAAGGTTTGATGGCGTAAGTTTTGGGTTTTGGGTTTAGGGTTCTACGTCTTGGGGCTTACGGCGAAGGGTTCAGCTAAACTTTGGGCTTCGCCGGTCGACGGCTTCGGGGCTTGGGGATGTCGGGGCCTAGAGGTTTGGGGCTGAGGACTCTTGGGGTTTAGGGTTTAGGAAATGTTGGAGCGAAGGACTCAGAAATTGGATATTTTTAAGCCTCTGCGTCTAGGGATATTCGGGATTTACGGAATTCAGTGCTGAGGGTACAAACCCACCGAGCAGAAAAGATGTGTACTGGGTTGGATCGCTGACTGCAATACCTCATCTTTCGTGTTGATGATGATTTCCGAACGTGTGTCGGAATGCAGGTGCACACGTCGGTACGGAGGTGCGGAGGCAGGTACGTGCGACTCTATGTATAGATAAGATAGATAAATAGATAGATAGATAGATAGATAGATAGATAGCTAGAGAGATAGACGGACGGATATACACCAGACAGCTTGCAAGCCAGTGTGAGAGAACACGAAGTTGTGAGAACCCCTGGGACGAACAGCAGCCTCGATCCGGTGAAGTCCTAACCAACCACAAGAAGGCAGAACCTTTCAACATCATGCAAAGTGCTGAGGAGAGGAAGCTTGAAAGCCTGTACAACCTACACATACTATGTGATGCTTCTTGAAACAACACCGACTTGTCGGAAACTCCAGGCATCATAAAAAGCTATCCGACATCCTCCTCTCCCCGCCCCCGGTTCCTCCGGGCTGGCGCCAACCTCCCGCCCCAAGGCAGCAGTCAAAAGCACCTCTGCAGGCTTGCCTGGGTGGCGTTACGAACGGCCTTTCAGCCGCGTCAAGGGTTTGGGGTTTGGGATGTAGGGTGTGGGGCTTCGCGCTTGGGGCTTGAAGTTTGCAGCTTAGGGTAAAGGTTTGGGGTTCACGGTGTCATCGGATTTACTCTTCGGAGTCTCTTCGGCGGAAGGAATTGAAGCAAACCGAACTTTGCATGTTGAGCCAGGATCTTACTATTTACTATTTTACTATTTCAGTACTGTACTATTCCACTATTTGCTAATTACCATTCACTGCTTTACTTTACCATTTTACCATTCTACCACGACCCCAGCCGTTTGCATCTCGGAAACCGAACCTTGCATGTTGAGCCAGGATTTCACCATTTTGCTATTTCAAAATTTCAGAACTGTACTACTCCACTACTTACTATTGTACTATTTACGACTTTACTATTTTTACTATTCTACCACGACCCCAGCCGTTTGCTTTTCGCAAACCGACCTGTGCCGGTTGAGTTTTGAAATTTCAGTACTGTACTATTCCACTATTCACTACTTTACTATTTTGCTATTCTACCACGACCCCAGCCGTTTGCATCTCGGAAACAGAGCTGTGCGTTCAGCCTCTTTTTGTTTGCATCTCGAAACCCCAGCTTTGCATGTTGACCCCCAGAGTCCCAGAGCAAGCCGCAAAGGTTTGCATCTCGAAAACCGACCCTGTGCATGTTGAACCCCAAACTTGCATGTTGAGCCAGTGGATCCCTGCAAAACATGTCGCTCGAAAGACCCCCATCAGCCCGTCCCTCATTTGTTCAGACACCCTAAACCCCTAAACCCCGAAATCCCTAAACCCCTAAACCCCTAAACCCTAAACCCTAAACCCTAAACCCCTAAACCCCGAAACCCGTAAACCCTGCGTAGCCTCGTGCCAAAGCCTCGGCATCCGCGGCGAGAGCGGATCGGCTGGCAGCCTCACGACAACTTCAGAACCTCCAGTACCTCATCTTTATTGTGGGAACCTAAATTAACTCCTTTGACAAGAACCCAGTGGTGGGTAGAATAGAACAAACTTCTTATCGCGGCATGTCAACGAAAAAGAACAATAAGAACAGTCAAATAGCAGTTCTAGTAAAAGTACAAATAAGAGTTCTTGGGATTTAGGAGTGTAGGGGGTAAGGCTTCTTTTGGGGGTCTTGGGCTCAAGGCTTATTAGCAAGATCTAGATCCGGCAGAAGATCCGGGTAAAGCCCATATAATGCCCTTTGCAAGACCCTTATAGCTGTTTAGGGTTTAGGGTTTAGGGTACTTATAACCTCTAAACACCTAAAAAACCCGCTCTAAGGCCCCTTTTGCGAACCCAGGAGGACCCCTGAGAAGCTTCCCGATGCCCTTTTTTTGGCTCACCTAAATCCCTGAGGCTCCAGACCCCTAAGCCTTAAGCCCCGAGCCCCTAACCCAAAACCCTCAAGCCCTCAACCCCTAAACCTAAAACCCCTAAACCTAAACCCCCCTAAACCTATAACCCCAAAACCCTAAAGCCCTAAAACCCTAGAGCCATCTAAAGCCCTTAAACCCAACCCGCCTGCCGCTCGCTGGAGACCGGGTGGAGGAAGACGAGGTCGGCGCGCTCGCGGTAGGCGAGCCGGGAGGTCGGGTTGTGGCCGCCCTAGCAACGACTCAGATTCGAAACCCTGTTTAAGGGCTTGGGTTTAGGGTTTAGGGTTTAGGGTTTAGGGGTTTAGAGTTTAGGGTTTAGGGTTTAGGGGGGTTCAGGGCTTAGGGCCCTGTGCCCTGAATCCTGAAACAAACCGGCTTTTTCGATGTCTGCGTATGTGCTCTGCGGCGTCAGGCATCAAAAGCTTGCGGGGTTTCAGGAGACTGCTGCAAAGACTAGGTTAGCCCCAAATAAGCTACCCGACTTATAACAAGAAAACATAGGAAGGAACCCTAACAAGGTAGGTCAGCTGGGTCCGGGTACGGTTTAGATTTTGGGGCTTACGGCTGTCTGGGATGCCGTTTCATACCCTATTGGGGGGGTTGGTGGAGAAGCAGCTTACTTCCTGAGACGGAAACTGCCATCGCCAAAATTAAAGCACAAAGTCGAAACCGATGACCAGAAGACTTGCAGCTTCAGCTTGCGATGCTTCGGGGTTTAGGGTTCAGGGCAGTGAACCCTCTCTCAAAGCCTGCATCTCGAAGCTGACGCCCTCTGAGCCCTGAACACTACAGGCCCTGTGGGTTTGGGGTTTAGGGTTTAGGCCCCAAAACGATGCCCTGGTGCAACATACCCGGCCTTGCCTATGGCCGCGTAGTTCGGACTTGCCAGGGCCTCGACGTGAAAACAAAAACGTTTGGCACAGTTATTATGGCTACATGAGACAGTGTTTAGGTAGGTTGGGCTGAGGGTTTACGACGTTTACGATCTTTATGACCTTTGCAAAAGTTATGGCATTTCTCATGACCGTTGATGCTGATATTTTGTGTAATGCTTCTTCTGCCGTTGCTCCTAGCAGTAGTTCCCCGAATCATATCCATCCGCTTTCACAGCATGACTTTGTCTTTGAGGGTACTAAACCCTACAGCCCTAAATACACCAGAAATATACCTTGCCAACAGAGCACCTCTCAGGCCATGAATCCACAAGCTGCTCCACACTGTGCTGGCATGCCAGAACGCACACCGCAGGGAGGCGGGACACTAAAGTGCGCGGGGGGAATGCGCTAGCGCGAACAGCAGTTGTAGTCAAAGTGAGCGCGGCACTGCAGCAAGGACACGGTTTCCGCTTGGGGACACGCACAGGACAGTGGCTAGAAGACCGTGCACACCCCAAACTACGCACGGCACCGCGCTAGGAGCACCATGTCGGACTTGGCCAAACTCGAAAACCCCTTGGGGCGGATGAGGCAGCAGGGCTCAGGCTTTGGAGGCCACAACAAAGCGCTGGAATGGAACAGACATGTGTGTTGCAGTACACACATGTGTCACGCTTTACCATGCCGCAGCACCACCTCTGTGCAATGGGCCACACATGTATTTTGGCAGTGCTCTGGTTTTGCGTGTCCGTGCCGTGCTGCGGGCCCGGCGATCACAACATTGACCCCACATCCTCCGCCTACGTAGTCCCCGCATACGTGTGTGCATTTGTGCGCTTGGATCAGTGCATGTGTGTCTGCTCCAAATTATGGTCTGCATGCCCATGCCGTGGATCAAGCAAACACGACACGGCTGTGGCAGCAATGAGTTCGGTTTTGCCGAAGCACGACAACTATCAGGAGCATCCCGTCTGTACTTTTCGAGCTTAGCATGGCCCCTCGCACGAGGAGGACACACAGAAAGAATGAAACGTGCGGCGAGGCCACGCAAACGAACTTGCGCGAACTCCTACGCCTAAGCCATGAACCCTTGCAATCACTCGTGGAGAGTAAGTCGGGCGGGACACTCGATGCATCACCGGCAGAGGTCGCTGGCACCGGACTGTGCAAATAACGTGTGCACGCCATGCGGCGCGATATCCGAATCCCTTTGCTCTGACTGCAGGAACCGCACTGTGCAGCGAGGGAGTCTTGAGGATGATGACGATAAGTATAGCCGTGACAACCATGAAGATGAAGAACGTGATGTTGATTGAGGTGGTCGTTTCGGTGATGGTGCTGCTGGTGCCAAGTTGATGATGGTAGTTGTCGTGGTGGTGATGCTGAATAGGATCAAAACCACGCTGCTGCTGCTGCTGCTGCTGCTGCCGCCGCTGCTGCTGCTGCTAGTACTACCACCACTACTACTGCGACGACTGCTACTGCTACGACGACGACGACTTCTGCCAGTACTGCTGCGCGCTACTGCCACTGCTACTGCTACTTCTGCTACTGCGCTCCTGGTCTGCGAGGAGGAGGAGCACGGTGCAGGCTTCCGCCTGCCGTGGAACCGCATCCGAGCTGAGTTGGCGTCGTTTCCTAGGGCGACCTCGAGGGCCTTGATGGTTTTGTGCTGGGGTGAAGCATACATATACGTATCTTGATTTTCATGTAAAAATACCGTGCATGCTCATGGAAAAATGCAAGGATGATATCTGTGCTCCATGACTACATGTGGGAGATGTTTTAGGAAAGATAGGCTCCTGTATTGCAACGACAAGCCACGAGTTTCCTTCCTGAGGTGCCTGAGGTCGGATACAGAAAGGGCTTTGGGTTTAGGGTTTGTGGGCGGGGCTGGCAGGGCCTCACCCCATACCTTGTACCGAAGCCTGCCACGACCTCACATGCATCTGAGGGCCACAAACCCCGAAATCGTACACACCGGTTTCAGAGCTCAGGGCACGGATCGCGGCTTTCTGCAAGGACGGGGTTTGGGGGCACCACGCCTCCTCGTTCCGGAGGCCCAGTAGAGTGCCTCTTAGCTCCTCCCAGGGAAAGTTTTGGGCTGAGAGGTTAGGGTAGGGCTGGGGCGCTAATGGCCAAACCCTAAACCTTAAACGCTAAAACCCTACATCCTAAACCCTAAAGAGAGAGGGTGTTGCTGGCTTAGGGCTTGGAGCCTTGGGGCTAAAGCAGCATATTACAGTGGCCTGTATAAATAGAATGGGGTTTTGGGGCATATGATACTAGAAGTAATAATGAGGAACCCAAGGAATAATATTGTCAACTATGTAGGCCCCCAAAATGTCCGTCCATTTTCTTCCTGCCTTTATCTCTCCTCCGCGAGACCCAGAAGTTCGAAGAGGCCATCGACGACTGCCTTGAAGTTAAAGCAGAACAAAGACTACTTAGGGTTTAGGGTTTATGGTTTGGTTTAGGGTTCAGGGTTTACGGTTTAGGGCAGAAGCCGAAACTGCCTCTGTTCCTTGACCAAGTCCTTTTGTTCTTTTTAAACCACAAACTGCACAAGCTTTCTGATACATAGGGGTCGGACTAGCAATGTACCCTTGCAGTCCCTATGTAGAACTTTAACTTCAAGCCCGAGTCTGGCTAGTATTAAGGATCCGAGAAGGCCACTGCAGGCAGCAGGGCTGTGCCGCTCCTAGAGTAGGGTGGTGTAGGGTTTAGGGTTTCAGGTTTAGGATTCAAGGCTCGCTCTAGCGGAAATGCAAGTTTCGGAAAGCCAGCGTGATGCCACAGCTGACAGAGAAAAAAATGCTGGCCACCAGGTAATAGTAGGTCTACGTACTTGTGCATGTTAAGCAAAAAGACCATGAAAGCTTACCCTCAAGACCCTTGTGTAAGTCCCGACGCCTCCGACTGCAAACCTGGAAGCTTGAGCCCCGGCTACACAAGGCTCCTTGAGCCCCAGCGCAAACCTGACATGGTGGCCTTAGAGTCTACAGTCCCAATCCCCCGAAAAACCCCAAACCCTGAACCCTAAACCCTACACCCTGAACCCTAAACCCTAAACCCCAAACCCTAAACCCTAAACCCTAAACCCTAAACCCTAAACCCTAAACCCCTAAACCCTGAACCCCAACCAAGGCGAAAGCTCCCGGTAACTGCCAGGGGGCTCCGAAGTTGCCCAGTAACTCACGGGGCACCGCCCCGATTTGAGGCGGCTCCAGCAAAGCTTCGTCGGCAAGGTGAGCGCTTGGCCCTGCGCTTTGGGCTAAATTTTGAAACTCTGCCGCGCATCCGTCTGATGATACGACCGAAAAGCCTGTAGAAGCTGAGAAAGTAGACACTGAGACTCTTCGTAATGGAAACACTCGAGCAGCGCGACAAGGCCTGACTGCTAGATGCACCAAGCAGCGCTCAAACCCTACAACCCTAAAGCCCAAAGCATACAAACTAAAACCCCAAAACCCATAAAATCAGGGTTTTAAAATTTACCCTAAAGCCCAAAGCATACAAACTAAAACCCAAAACCCCATACAAAACCCAGAGCTCCTGCAAACAGCAGTAGCCAAGAAAGCCAAGACCCCACGCTGCCGCACATGGCGACTCTGCTCTGCAGCGTTAGGGGTCTCTTTCTCGGGGGCTTGCTGCCCTGATGTCAAACGGATAGATTAGGGCTGTTTTTGTTGAGAGGGGGGTTTAGGCCCTTTAGGGTTTAGGGCTTAAGTTCAGGGTTTAGGGTCTAGGGAGTAGAGTTGGGGGCTTGAGCCTGGCCAAGAAAACCTGGGAGAGTACTGCACCGCACCTGTCTATCCAACATTGAAACGCATGAGTGGCTGTGGCACTGCGCCCATACATGGCTGTGCAAAATCTACGGTGAATCAAGACCAGAGCACATGTCTCACCAGCTAAGGCGGTAGAATTTGAAGCAGCAAGCTGGCGAGACGGGAACGGACCTTCGCTCTATGCAGGAACCTGAACACTTAGAACAGGATGGCCCGGTATAAGATTGTAGTGTGGGCACTGCACGCGAATAAGATACTTACTCAGACCCCACATGAAATCCTATCTTATACTATAAGACTAATTGTGAGAATATTGGAATTACACGGGGCATATGGCTACTGCTTGAAGCTACGACATTACGCTCGGGCTCCCTGAAAGCCGGCCATGTGACAACTGAAAAGAAAGGAAGGAAAGCACTCAGTCTTCCCTTCTAAGAGTTCTAGATCATGCTAGAGGCTTGCTCTACAAGGGTTCAGAAGGATCCAAAGCTCCGAGCCCCTTATCTTCCAGAACACCCAGTAGGGGTTTAGATTTTAGGGCTTGGGGTACCAGGGCAACCCGAAACCATAAACCTAACCTCAGGCTTTTCCACCTGGGCAAACCCCTCCACCTCTTGGGCACATCCGAGGTCCTCGCTGGTGGCTTGCCGGGCTGCTGGAATCGCTACCCTGAGCTGCTCCGATTCAGGCTTCAGGACCATGAGACTTCGTAAGACGGTGCTTTGCACCTGAATTGGTGTTCTTATTCTACTTATAAGTGAGGTTGCCCCAACATGCCCCAACTAAAGTCTAACCCAAGGCTGCATCGCACCGAAGCTGCGGTCTTCACCCCCTGAACCCCACTCACTTTATAGAAACTCTATAGAATCTGCAACAGAAACCTGAACACACCCTGATAGAACCCCCTATAATTACGGAAACCTTCCTGAAATCTTTTATGGAGACCTGCTAGACTTAGGAACCGCTCCAGAGAACCCCTCCACGGAGCTTCCCACTTCGAGGTTCATGGGTAGTTATAAGTGGGGTTATAAGTCCCCTAAATAAGGTTATAAGTATCGTTACCCTACTTAGAACCCTACTTCTAACTACCCATGAACCCTAAACCCTAAACCCTAAACCCCTAAACCCCTAAACTACTAAACCCTAAACCCCTAAACCCCAAAACCCCTAAACCCTATAACTACCCATGAACCTCCAAGTATGGCCAGTGTAAGCCACCGGCGCGCGGGCCTCGACGGCCTGAGCCAAAGATCAGGGCCGAACTCTACGACAATCGGGGCTTGGTTTAGGGTTTAGGGTTTAGGGTTTAGGGTTTAGGACGGCTGTTGGACTTGAGGGGTTCGGGCTAGGGCTGGAGGCTTTGAGGTTCAAACGTTTAGGGTTCGGGGCGACTGGTGCAACTTGGGTGTGTAGGCTTCAGGGCTTCAGGTTGTCGGTTTTAGGGTTCAGGGTTTTGGTAGAAAGGGCTGGCAGGGTTAAGGGATTGGCTGTGGTTTCTCGGGTCGGTGAGCTTGCGAAGAAGATGCGAAACACCAACTGCCTCGGCGATGCATCGGGCTTAAGGGTTACAGGCGGAATTGCGCAAGGACAGGACGCAAAGTACCCTAAACCCTAAACCCTAAACCCCAAATCCTAAACCCTAAACCCTTCGAACTGTAAGGCCGACGAGACTGGCTTCTGCAGGCACGGGACGGATGATGGCACGAAGCGCACGCGGCGTTTCTGCTTTCTTAGCTCGGACACGACGGCCCAGAATAACAAGCCAAAAACACAAACAGCCAAAGTGGAGCCTTGAAGAACGAGCTCCGTAGATTCATTCCGCTACAGCTACATGTCTTTATGTCGAGAATGCATTTTCCATCTGGCTTCTTAGTTATCTATCCATCCATCCAGTCATGCATCCATCAATCAACCTAGCTAGCTAGCTCGCTAGCCAGCTGGCTAACTCACCCTCTCTCTCTCTCTCTCTCTGTCTCTCGCGCTCTCTCTTCGTCCCTCTCTCTCCTTCTCTCTCTTTCTCTGTCTCTCTCTCTCTCTCTCTCTTTCTCTGTCTCTCTCTCTCTCTCTCTCTCGCTCCCCACCTTGGGTATCTCCTCGCGTGCCTGCGTACCTGACAGCCAGGCGGGGATAAGAACCGGCAGTTCGCGGGCGCTTGAAACCCTCACGCAAAGGAGCCCGAGTCCTGGGTCTTAGGGCTTACAAAGTGGGGTTGAGGGTATGAAAAACCGAAGACTCACGCGATAATTTCTGAGCCCCTGAAACCCAAAAATTAAGCCCTGAAGAACATATCAAGAGTTCATTGGAAGATCCCTGAAAACCCGCAGCAGGGGTCCAGTGGATGCCCTAAAAGCAAGTGCTGAGCATAAACGATGATCTGTTGCTCGGTCGGCCGGCGAAACCGAAGATTTCTAAGCAATATTCGGGTGTTTTGCAGTGCATATTTCATGACGTCGAAGAATTTCGAGACGCATAAGGGGCGACAACTTAAGCATCCGGATAGCACTTGTAGTTTAACACGTCAACTTTGGGATCTCAAGCCTCCCACTACTGCTTCTTAGGGCCTTGATGCCTCGAAGGTTTCGGGTCTGCGGCTGCAGGGGCTCGAGGGAGCTAGCGCTGCGGGTCTTGTCATTTCGGGCGCAGAGCCACCGGAGGAATCTCTGAGATTCAGGCGTGCGCCGCCCCCGGCAACCTGCAAACGGGCAGCAGAGCTCTCCGGGCTTTGGGGGTGCGCGGCTCGCGAATTTGGAGTGGAAGGATCTCGGCTGTAGGGCTTGCCTGTAACCGAAAAGACCTACCTTTTTAGGGTTCCTTATTATGGGTTCTATATATATAATTCCTTAGAAAGGGTAGGTCTTTTCGGCTACAGGTGGGGCTTGGGCTTTGTGGTTTAGAAGTAGCTTCTGGTTTGGAGTGCCCAAGGGCTGCCCTTGTAGCATTCAGGACAAGGCCGTCAGATTTGGCATGAGATTGGCAATTTCGCACCCCCAAGCCCCTTTGAAACCATCTATAACGGTCCCCCTACTAAATGTAATGTAGGAACCTTAATAATTAGAATAGGGTTTTGTTCTACTATACTTATAATGCGGTCCCTCTATTAATGTAGGCGGCTTGATCCCGGATTTCTGCACACTTCACTGTCCGCTGGTCTCGGGGAGCCTTTGAAAGCTCACGAAAAACTTGGAAACTACAAGAGAACTCACTTCCAAAAAGCACCTGTGTCCAGCTCCCAGAACTTGGCACCCAGCGGGCCCATAGCTTCTTGGAGCTTCTCTAGCTCGGCGGCAGGGCCCATGACAGACAAGTCCAATCCACTTGGGCCAACTATGCCGACGGCGGCATCAAGAGCTTCCTTGACATCACCCAAGTGCGCGAGAACGCCTGCAGCACTCTTGTAGCCTTCGCGACAGAAGACCTTGTTCTCGTGCACACAAAAGCCGTAGTAGATGCACTCGCTTGTTCCAGCCCTTGTGCCTTCGTAGAACTTGGGGAAGCCGGCTTTGAACTCTTCCATCTTGCCCTCTGGCACCGTGAAGTATGGAACGATGGTCACATGGGTGTCCTGTTCTGTGAGGCCACCTCGAAACATGCTGCCGCCGTCTAGCTCCCAGAACTTGGCACCCAGCGGGCCCATAGCTTCCTTGAGCTTCTCTAGCTCGGCAGGAGGGCCCATGACAGACAAGTCCAATCCACTTGGGCCAACTATGCCGACGGCTGCATCAACAGCTTCCTTGACGTCGCCCATGTGTGCGAGAACGCCTGCAGCACTTTTGTAGCCTTCGCGACAGAAGACCTTGTTCTCGTGGCCACAGAAGCCGTAGTAGTGGCACTCACTCGTACCTGCTTTCGTGCCCGCATAGAACTTTGGGAATCCAGCTTTGAACTCGTCCAGCTTGCCCTCGGGCACCGTGAAGTACGGCACGACGGTCACATGCCTCAAGTTGGGCTGCTGGCTTTTGCAAAGACTGACAACCGAACAGTGAATATATATATATATACTATATACTATATACCACATACTATATACTGTATACTATATACTATATACCATATACGGTATACTATATACTATATACTATATGATATATACTATATAGTATATGCTATAAACTATCTATATACATACACACACACATATATATATATATACATACATACATACATACATACATACATACGCTTGTAAACAGAGCTTGGTTCCTTCTAGGAACCTCAAAACACCATTCACACAAGGAG
>CAJNJA010014438.1:0-12201 GCA_905231915.1 Symbiodinium necroappetens | reverse complement strand
GGGGGGGGGGGGGGGGGCCCCAATAGGTCTCATCCATTGAGTCCATGCAAGAGTGGCAAGCCTCGGTTCTTGGCTAGTGTTCCACAAGTCAGTGTCGCACTCCTCAGCCGGCTCGGCAAAGCTCGGCAAAGCGACTCCCAAAGTGAGAGAGCGACTGCGACGACTGCGACAGCGACTGCGACAGTGAAGCCCATCTGACGGGCTGTCAACAGTGTTGGCCCAGAGTCTTTTGGGTCCCAGGGTCCCATGCACTCGCCCCAGGGTTGGCTGGTATGGGCAAGTTTCCAAGTGTGTTGCCATTCAGAACAGTTATACTAGATCGTTCTTCAAAGCCCCGAACATTACCTCAACCAAAACAATTACCCCAATCTTGCCTATCCTCGTGCAGGCAAACCCGGCGACCCCAAAGATTGAACCTCAAGGCATTTCCAATCTTAAGGGCCAATAGCTAGCTGAGGGTTATCATCCATCAGCCCTTTCAGAGTTGGGCTCGAAAGGTTTTGTTATCAATCCAACCCTTGTGCGCATCTATGCAACCTTAATTATCCTAGCTAAACCCAATATACCTTATTTGAAAAAAAGCTAGGTGCCCGAACTATCCTCCCAGGCCTCTGGTGCAGCAGTAAACCCATCCTGGCAGGAAGCAGTGGGAGCTTAAGACAGAACCGAAAGCCCGCAGCCCCAAAGCCTAAACACCCCCAAGTCCCATAAAATAAGTTTCCCTAGGGTTGCTATGGTGGACTGAGATCCTACAACCCAGCCCATCCAAGGTTTTCCGGAGCACATTTCATATGATGCACTACGGCGCCCTCAGCCCGAAGCCGACTATCACGTGGTCAAACTCGAGAGTCTTTGGTGTTGGCTTTGCAGCTGAGATGATATATCATGTCGTCTAGGCAGAGTCGAAAGATTGTGCTGATTGATCACTGCACATCTAGGAAGCAGGGCCTCTCCGCCGTGACCGCAAAGAGTCCACAAGCAAACTGCAGACAGCACGCTCGAATCTTACTGGCTGCAGAGGGATGCTTGCAATATCTGCAATAATCCTGCATGGTAGATCAATATAAGGCCACTATGTTGACAAGAACGGTGTGAAGCGGTTTACGGGACTCAAGAACGGGCTCCGTGAAAGCGGGTGCGGCCCCAAAGCTCGAACAATGTAGTGTACGTATAGTGCATATAGATAGCACTAAATCCCATGCCTCTCCAGGTCCTACAGCAAGGCCTTCGGGAAGAAGGTCTTCCAGCTCTGGGAGGAGGAGTGCTCATCCCCGCAGCCTCGGCTTTGCATGCGTCAGAAAGTACCTATCGCTGCATCTATGACAGATAAAGAGATATTTCGAACACTTCCCCTGGGGGATACGTGGCCGGATGCGGAGATGGTGGAACTGTGGGCTTATTTGTTTCAGAACAAGAAGCTAATGGTGCCAGCTGGTTGGCAAGCGATTATGGAAGAGTTCAACCAAGAGTTGCAGGACTCGGCTACTTAGATTAATCTCCCAATAGGTTGAGCTTCGTGTCTGTTGATCGAGCAAAGCAGTATGCTAGCAATACTCAAGCCCAAACGTGCACCTAAGGTTCTACATGGGCACCAGCTGCGACAGGATCTGCTAGATGCACACGAAACCAGCTGAGCGGGGGCTTCCGGGGGTCTTCGTCAGGCCTCTTCAGGCCTCTTTTGGCGATGTGTTGCGGAGGTTTTGCGGGCTTTTTTTACTTAAAACCTACTTTCCTGCTAAAGCAAAAATTATGAACACTTTCACCCGCAAAACGGGCGCAAATTCGGCGCAAACGAGCGCAAAACCGCGCAAACGCGCGCAAACCCGGAAAAGTGTACAATTGCTCGTTTGCAAAGTGATAGAATCGCTCTAGAAGCATGGGAAGCACTCCAGCTGTTTGCTTTAACGGGTGGCCGTGGCAATCCTAGGGGCTTAAGTGCTGTACTATGGTCGTGGAACGGACCGTGACTTGCAAGTCCCTAGACCTGGGCCTTACGATGGTGGAGAACCAATACCAGCGCAGCTCTACCATGGAGATCGATGATGCCATCCGGGATCCCTAACTTATATTTATTGCTAAATTCTTAAGTAACCCCACCTGTGCAGGGTTGAACTTGTCAATCCCGCCACTAAAGCTGAGGAAGCCACCCTTCGGGTGATGGAGCTCCAGAAGGACTTGGCCTCGTTCGATGGCACGTGCCCAGATCTTACAGGACTGCTGCCAGCTAGGGTATGGTCATTGTCACATGCATGCCTACACATCTATGCACATGTGCGTGTATATATATATATAACACATGATATATTTATGACCCATATGTCTTATACCATCTGTACATGGAATGCACACGCATGATTCAGCATGGCCTGCATGCTTGTTGCTATGCTATAATATATTGCTATAAATGGAGAATCTACATGCGTTAACTCTTTGTGGGCAATATAGTTTGTGCTTATAAACTCAAATAAGCTTCAGATCAATCAAGATAAGATAGAGCAAGCGTGCACATGTATATCATATATACTATAAATTTTCTACAAGCGATATATATAATATATATATATATAGCCTATAATGTATATATATATACATGCATGTAATGGATGTTATCAACGGGATATAACGTATAGTATGCTATATGTACATAAATGATCGGTTCATTCTACGAAGTATGTGCTAGCTAGGGGCATGTGGACCTCCATGTCAACATGATCCAGGCCTCTGATATTTAATTATTAATATATAAACACAATATCATAAAACATGTGCACACATAGAATATATATATATAGCTATATATATATATTTTTTTATAACATTATATATTGTATTATATATATATTAATTATATGCATTATATGTATAAATAGAGATATATATCATGCATGTATAATACATACTGTACATCATGCACTTGTGTCATACACGCACATATACTTGCGAATATGTTGCTATGCACATGTCCCTCCATGTATGCTACCTAATATTAGCTCATGAATATATGCATGCTTTCGTTGCTGCGAAGTAGAATATTATATATATGTATATTATATATATATATACATTTATGTAGACTCTTTCGGAAAGATCCCTAGCATGCATATACTGTATACACCGCAAGTCTTTAAATAGAATTAATCTATATACATATATATATAATGTAGTGTGTCTATATGTATTAATGGATGTATTGCATGTGTATATGTAATATGCACACTATATTACATAATATATAATATGATATATATATATATATAATTAAAATATAATATATATATATATTGTATGTTGTGCTAGAAACATGCATGCATGTGTGTATATATCTTATACAATGCATGCATGTATACTATAAGGTTCGCGATATCTCTATATATATATATTATATATATATATTATATTATTCTTATTATTATATAGGATAGTCTCGTGGTCTTTTGATAATCTCTGCTTTTTGCTCCTACTCTCCCTCCCTCCCTCTTTCTCACTCTTGCTCTCTCGTGTGGATCTGTCCTGCTCACGGAAGGAGTGATGGGTGGTATGGTTCATTCAGAGGCCTGTGCGGGGCATTTCCTACCGGGAATGCCTGGAAAAGGGGGGGCTCCTCCACAGCCCTCTCTGGTCCGCATGGGAACTGCGGAATCACTTGCAACCACGTTGACTCTGTCCCCTCTGCCTCCCAATGGCAAAGCTGCTGTGGCTGCTAAGGGGGGCTCGCCAGACAAAGCTGGTCCGCCAGCTGCAGACACAGTTGTAAGCAACCCACCGCCGCCCTCCCCAGCCCCAAGCTCGAGATCCGCTGCTTCCTCCGCCTATGCAGATGGCACCTATTGGAAGAGCCTAGTCTGCAATATTGCAGACGACCTGCATTGTCAATAGTGCGCCCTAATTTATTAGTAATCTGCGAGGATGAAGCGCTACTTCACACCCAACAAGAAGGGAGAGTTGAAATGTTCAGAGCAAGCGATGGCCATGTTCAAGGAATCCTCGGGACGAAGCTTGCATTACAGTTGATTGCCCATTGGTTGTCCGGGTCTCACAACTGTCTTTCATTACTGCGTGTAGATTCCAGGTGAAAAACTTCGCGAGCTTCTCTTGAAGCACGGTGACTTCAAGACTGTTGAAGTGGAGGTGGAGAAGATCTCGATCCAGAAAGCCAAGAATGGGGTTGAGGGTGGTTGGGAGAATGAAATTTCTCTGACCCAAAAGGGCTGGACCGAGTCACGCAACTGCAATTTTCGCTCATGAGAGCCCTACATCGAACCGTGCGCTCTCTATATGCATGTTACCATGAATCATGATCTTCCATGCGTATAATTAAGGACGATGGTTGCGAATGCTCGGAGATGGGCTTTGGCACGTGGGTTGGTGCGGAACAACGATGTCCATGGCCTAGAGGAGTATAAGATCCCGACATTTGAAGGCTTCTCGTTCACGAACGAAGCGGAGCAGCGCACGAAGTGCGCAGGATCCTTCGAAGTGCAGGACTTTCAGGGCTGAGTGGGTTTGGGATGCGATGTTTATCGGAATAGCTTCATAGTCCTTGAACCCAAAAGGTAAAGTTGCCCAACTTTAATAGTGATCGATCATGAAAAGTCGAAGGCTTCCCAACATCTTTCCCGAATCGACTATAAAAAACCTGCATGAGTTGCCATCTCGAGCATGTGCCAATCGGTTGTACCGGTAACTAGTCCGATTGTTTAATGTATGGTTGGAGTGGGGGTGTGTGAAATAGCTGGTGATGGTGGTGACGGTGAGGAATAATTATCCCATGTAGATTACAGCGATGCTTGAGTGATGTATCTAGGATAATATATGATGAAGATGAAGATGAAGATGAAGATGAAGATGAAGATGAAGATGAAGATGATGATGATGATGATATGATGATGATGATATGATGATGATGATGTGAAGATGATGGTGGACATGGATGAGATGTGGCGGATTTTGGTGATGATGCTGTTGTTGTTGACGACATCATATATCAGGTGTCGTTTAATTATATAGACCTATTATTTTATATGATCATGTTTTCGACTTTAGTAGCAGTACGTAGCAGTAGCACTATCGTAGCAGCAGCAGAAGCAGCAGTAGCCCAGCAGCAGACCCATCGTGTTGCATACTTGACAACATGCAGCTATCCACCATTCCTGTTTGACAGGCTTGTCGCCTTTAGCCTCTGCATCCTCGAGTCTATAGGGCTTATAATTTATAAGCTTAGGGTTTAGCGTTATTATATATTATGTGATATGCACTTAGGGCTCTAGGGCTTGGGTTTCGGGGTGATACATCATATATTTTGTATATAATATATATGTTAATTTTATAGCTATAGGCTCATGCATACTATATCTACTCGAGATCCTATATGGGGTCCGCACCAGGCCCTCACTTTTCTAGAAACCATTATAAACCCAGGGGCTGGATAGGTTTCGGTGGGCTCTTTTGAGTCCTAATACCCATGCAGCTTTAGGATTTCAGGGTTGGGGTTTTGATGGAAGCTCGACCCTCACCCAAACCCAAGACCTTAACCTATCGATCTCCAAGAGCTCTCCAAAGCCCCAAATCTTGACATAAACACCAAACACTTGCAAAACCCTACGGCCCTAAATAACCCCTAAGTCACAAATCTCTTAAAACCCATAGGCCCTAAACCCCAAAACATCCAGGATGGCTCTGGCTATCTCCTCGCCGACACGGTGACGCAGAAGGAGGCCTTGACGAGCCCAGCATGCAATTATAAGTTCGGGAACTGCAGTATAAGTTTCTGGCAACATGTCTTTGGCTAGGAGCTAATGGGTTCCTCAGGAAAGGCAGTGCTGGAGCTGGTGATGTGGACTTCGCCAGGGTGGCTTCCACTAGTATTGCCCAGAGCGCGAAGGAAAAGTGCCTTCCAGTTCTGCAGGCAAACCAGGATGTCTTCAGCTACTCATCTCAAACCACTAGAATGAGAAGTGTCGGATACAATCTATCATCGATCTTAAATGCCGTGCCGTGTTTTGCAAACACTTCTAATCTCAGGTGTGCTTGCGACCTACGTCGACATGTGTGGAAAGAAGGTGGACCGAGCCACGGAGCTGAAGGTGCCCGGACTACTGGGTCGATCGAACTGCATTATAGGTTTTGGGGTGCTTCTGAGCAGGACAAGCTGAATGGTTCCGCGCAAAAGCGTGGCATCGAGCATCTTAGTCGCATCCAACTTATTAATTGTACCGTTGCTACTCGTGTACTGTGGAAGCCCAACCAACTCCGAAAACCCAGGCTGGCTGCAGAGATGGACCCGAAGATCAAGGCCCTGGAGGATCACTACAAACAGCTCCTACAGTTTCAGGCGGATGCCGTCCTTGATGCCGGATCACCTCCTTCTAGGACACCCATGCTTAATAATAACCCAGGGTTTAGGGTTTAGGGGTAGCATATATTAAGTCCCGGAGTGCACTCATTGCAAGGAAGACAAAGGAGGACTTGTTGAAGTGCTACGCGTCTTGCACTCGCCTGGACCTGGGCCTCAATGCCCTGATGATTCGTGGAAGGATATTGCAAGCTCTGTGATGTACTATCGATAGGTGCAGCCTTCATGGTAGATTGCATGTGACTATCCTACATGTCAGGACCATCAAGCTGCCCAAGAAGCCGAGCACCGCATCCCCGAAATCTGGCAAGTCCAAGACTTCCAAGCCCAAGGGTAAGCCGGGGAAGAGACCGCAAAGCGGCGCTTCCGCAGCACCAGCCTCAAAGAAGAGAAGGAGCTCATGAGTTCTTTTCGGGTCTCGGGCTACCTCGTGGTGATGCCTTACAGGATCGGATGATCTTTAAAGATTAACACTAGCATGCTCTAGTCTAGCTGTTCGGGGTTTCCACAATCGATGGACTAGTCTGTTCAAGATCGGTGATCGGTCTGTCGATCCTTGTGCTGCGCCGCGGGTGCCGTGAAAGTGCTGGGCTATAGGTTCACATGTGAATACGTGTGCCCAAATTCTCGAAACGTCGAGCTGAACGGGACCTGCAATGGGGAGCTTCCGAGCAAAATGTCCAATGTGCATGCATGCTTGTAACAGTGAGCGTCTGCAGACTTGCACACGCATGTGCAGTGTATATAACTTGCATGCATGTTTTCTGCTCTAGATTGACGTGACGATGTTGCCAGGTATCTGTGCTGGGCAGCAGAACGATCTCCTTGGTCGTTTGGCCTCTGGTAGCTTGGTCGACTACTTGCACTGCAGGATGCATACTTCGATCAAATCCCAAAATCCCAAATGGATCCCTAAGACCACAACCTTAAGTTATAGCTATGCTCAGTATCGTGATCAGGACAACACGTACATTATTAATTTATAAGTCACCCCATATTGCATGTATTCGAAACCCCAGCACCGCACTGCATCCCCCAAAGATCGCCTACCCCTAAGCCCCAAACCTTAGAGCCCATAATTATGCTACGCTAGCCTTTTCCAAGTCCTATCTGCCCGCGGAGTGAGGTCGGCGCTCTCGTCGGCAACAAGAAGATCATGACCTTGATGCAGAAGCTGCTGGGGAGATTCTGGCGAAGTACTTTAGTGGGGTGCCTCTGCTATGATACTTTGGGCCTCCCTTTAGCCACTTGGGGTTTGCATGCATGTAAGGCAGAGTCTGCGAAAGGAGCAGCACACATGGCTACACTGGTGTGCAAGATTGGGGGCGGCCAACGAGACTTAAGCTGCACATCTCCTGTATGCATGCATGTTTTCCGGGGTTTGCACATGTTGAGCTTTTTAAATAATACATGCATGCATGCATCATCGAAACTCTTGTTCATGCTGGTAAACATAACCAGGAGAACTGGACCTACTCTACAAGTTGTCTGCTGCTGGTCGGAGCAGCTCGAATGTGTGTCGAAACCTCCACCGCCTGATTCATCGAGAGGGCCTCACGATCCCAGTCGAAATCAGCTTCGTGAACACGGTTGTGCGGAAGCGCAGGCCAATCGTGAGAAAGATCGAGGTGTGCTATCCTGTGATCTACCCCAGCTCATGGATGAGATTCTTACTGAAGAGTCACAGCCACCTCATCCTAGGCGGAGTGCCCCTTGAGAATCGAAAGGAATGGCAGGCCTTGCTTTCGGAGTTTTGGCATTTGTACAAGCTGACTGATGATATACATGTGATGAACGGACACGATGCGCCCCCAGCCAACTGCACGGTGCCACTATACATACATGGTGATGAGGGAAGGGGCAAGTACAAGTTGCCAATCATGGTGGAAAGCATCCAGCCTTGCATTTCGTTCCGGGGAACCAACTACAAAAACTCGAGTGGGTCTTTCGATCCTGCACCATAGTACTGTTTTGTGTATTAAGCAAATAACTAGTGTATACTATGGAAGCTACTGTGCTGGGATCTAAGAAATACGTTCTGCACGCGATTCCTCTTCACTGTTGTCCCAGCTGAACTTTACTGGGAAGATGCCACCCTCACGAAGTTGAATGAAGCGTTCGCTGCAGACCTATGCCGTCTCTATTCAGAAGGGGTTCAGGCAGCTAGGCATGGAATTGGTAGCTATAGAGAACCCGTAGGGAATTTATATGTGCATGCATGTATCGCGCAATCTCAGGTGGAGACATCAACGGGACCCATCACGATCCACTTTGCCGTGCTTGGCATCAAAGGAGATTGGGTTTACTTGAGGAAGGTGGGATTCTGAAATATGCGCCAGTGCATGCATGTGCTGCATACTAGACATCTCGCTTAACGATTGGAAGGCTATGGCTTTAAGTACGGGATGGCAATGCAAGCGCATTTGTCACTTGTGCTGCAGTGATGCATCTCGACATGACATAAGTTAACATCCGAACTGTACGTGTTAAGTTCGATCATATATTTCCCCCACTATATAACCCCAAAACCGATCCCTAGGATTGGTACGACATGTCCTCTGAAGCCCTGTGGCGCAGTGGTGGTGAGGGCCCGACACCCTTCAAGAGGATCGGGTCACCGTTCTTCTCTGTTCCTGGGCTTAACAAGCCAAAGGCTGCTTTGATCGATCCGGCACATACTTGGCACATGGGGTCGACCCGACAGCATCTAGCACTTTTGGTTATGTTTTGTTAACTTTCGGATTAACGAGTTCAGGCTAGCAAACTGCTACTGGAGTGTTTAAATC
The DNA here is from genome assembly GCA_905231915.1 of Symbiodinium necroappetens. Lineage (NCBI taxonomy): Eukaryota > Dinophyceae > Suessiales > Symbiodiniaceae > Symbiodinium > Symbiodinium necroappetens. Next base: position 3,063 of record CAJNJA010014438.1, on the reverse strand, counting down.
TCAAGCGCTATGCAACTGAACGATGTGATCTACCTGGAAGTATAGGTGTCCTCGTCTTACGACATGCCGGATCGTTGAGGCTTTTGGGTTTATTGGGTTTATAGGCCTAGGCTGCTATACCCCGTATATAGGTTGAAATTATACGTATCCTCAACCTTCTTCGGAGTGTCCTTCAACCCTAATGATAAACAGCTAGCTCAGGATCGGGAAAGACTTCGTTACTTCGGGCGTGGTTTTGATCTGCCTGCTGGGATTGGTAGCTGGACGCAGCCTGAACAGCCGCCTCCACAATGCCTACTGCGACTTCGTCAGTTGGTGCAAGGAACAGAAGAAATCCACTAATGTAAGGGGGCTCTCAACGAGTGGCTTCAAGATGGGGACGAATCTTACAACAAAAGCCAGTAGCTTGTAATAATTTACACACGATTATTTTTAATATATATATAGTTCGTGTATAGATTAATTTGTATGTTCCCTGCTCCAATACTAGCCTAGGAAAGCCGATTTTCCAACGGCAACCGGTGGAAGGGGAGCTGACACAGCTTTGATGACTTCTTGGCTAGAAGATTACCTATCCAGGATTGAGCCTATGATGCTTTCAATTTTTATCGTTTGCATATACATGCCACGTATCCGTGCATGCACATATAGCATGTATACATAGGGCACATGGCCACGTATTATATATGATAACACATGCATGCATATATGTGCACATATGCTAGTGTGCATGCAATGTTAACATGCATGCATCTTCCATGGGTGCGACAGATCGAACTGCGATACCTAAGGAGTGTTCGGTCGAGATTTTTCTGATGCTGAAATACACTGTGGCCTGCGCCAACAACTATTTCAGGACGCTTCACCACGAAGGCTTATGGATGGAACCGAATACAAACCTTCTGGTTGCAAAAGCAGGAAACGAGATGTGTGCTTCCCGGCATTCGTGTCTAATGACCCTCGAGATACTGTATCTCTTATCTAGAGGTACTTAATGACGTAGCCCAGCTTATCTGATCTCAGGCTGGATACGCGAAGCTGGCCCACCGATGCTCGGACACCACAACCTGGAAGCTGTTTGCTATGAGGCCCAAGCTGCATATGCAGTCGCACTTTATGTGGCCTGCCGGCATTAGCTGATCGTGTGCAAGGGTTCAATATGCATGCTTGCATATATCTTCGAAATCTGGCATGCAATGACCTAGGATCGAACTAGAGGAACTTGGCCATCGTGGCCACAAAGCAATAAATCCCATGAGCCTCTAAGCAGCACTGTGTGGGCAAATCAGAATGATGTGCAAGAAATCTAGCACATGTTCGCCAGCCAAGATCAAGCATGTTGGAGCGACGAGGACTTTATTGGGAAGACAGCTAGAATTGCAAGGCGGAGTGGCACGGGTGCACTCAGCTGCGCCTACCGCTGCATGCAGAAGATGCTGGGTGCATACAGGGAGCAGCTGCAGAAACAGCTTGCTCGAGAGTGCGCCTGAAAAAAAAGCTGAGAGCGTGGCAGAGCTCCGAAGATCTTCTTGCCATAGTGCATCATGAACATCAGCATCTTTGAGCGTTTGAGCGCTTTTGTTCGCAAACGTGCGTTTCTCTGAAATTCGAACGATTCTCTCCCGAAACGAGCTAAAGTACATTTATCAAAACATAAATGCTCAAACGAGCGGAAAACCCCTACGAGCAAGAATAAATATGACAAAGGGTTCTTCAGGGGGTTTTAGGGGTTTAGGGGTTTAGGGTTTTAGGGCTTTAGGGGTTTAGGGTTTAGGGTTTTAGGGTTTTAGGGTTTTAGGGTTTAGGGTTGAAGGTCTGCTTTTTGAGGGTTCCTATAAGAGCTCCTTTGAGAGTTCCTGAAAGGGCTCCTTTACGGGTTCCCGATAAGGGGCTCCGGTTAACCTTCCTTTGAGGTGTGCTTTTTGTTGGCTGAAGGCTTTTACGAGTACTGCTTCTGTGGTAGAGTTGAGGACTAAGGGCAGGGTCTTGCACGGGTATTTTCCCAGGGTTTGGCACGAGTAGAGGGGTTTATGACTGTATGTTTTTGTTTTTTTCGGTGGCGGGTGCTGCATCTTTCAAGGGCTAGGTAAGGTCTTTGTGCGCAGGGGCTTAGGTCTAGGACATTTTCAGGTGGGTGGTTACCGCTTTAGGAGCCTGATAGAAGGTCTATAGACCTTATAGAAGCCCTACATATCCTAAACTCCCCACCTGTAGTTTCATTTTATTAGGGTGCTCCAAAGCCTTTTCAGTTGGTGCGCGGGCTCGAGAGTCGATTCTTGAAAGGCTGTGGGGGTTTAACAAGGGCGTTTAGGAGTTAGGATTAGGGGGACCCTTGGGGATATAGACCCTCTCAATAAGATTTGTTTTCGGAGAGCCATTGGGTTTAAGAAGGGTCCTCTTTAAGGGGGTCTGTCTCCCTAAGATGCTTGCATGCAACCATGGCGCAATCCCCGCCGAGGCATTGCGATGGGATGTCATCAGACAGCAGGACACTCGTTCTGCTGACTTAACCCTTGGGGCTGTGAGGGTATCGGGTTTAAGGGCTCGAACGCTGTAGGGTGCAAGGCTTAGGGTTTGCCGATGTTGCACCATCAATCCATCTATTTCCGAAACCACGCTAGCTCGATACAGACCCTAGACGCTTGACCTGATAGAATCAACGGAGTGCCAACCCTACCTAGTAGAGAGGCAACTTATTCTGTGGACCTAGGAACCCTTAAAACTTCTATTACCGTTACAACCCTAACCCTAAACCCTAGACCCTAAACCCTAAACCCTAGACCCTAAACCCTAAATCCTAAACCCTAAACCCTCAATCTGCGAAAAAAAANNAAACCCTGAACCCTAAAGTCTAACCCTGTACTTTAAGAGCCTGTTATTGCCCCGACATGTTCGGAAGGGCGCCCCGTCCTTCAGGTTCCTGGGCGAGCGCTGCGGAGGCGGCGGACGAGTTGCGGTTTAGGGTTTATAGGGTTTTAGGGTTTTAGGGTTTTAGGGTTCTAGGGTTTTAGGGTTTGGGGTGCAAGGGTTTAGGGTTTAGGGGTTTGGGGTTTAAGGAGTTTA
>CAJNJA010014437.1:0-12201 GCA_905231915.1 Symbiodinium necroappetens | reverse complement strand
CCAGCACTGTGTCCCAGCTGCCCAAGAACGACTCACGCCTTGGGAAATCTTGGGAAGTCGTTGGAAAAAATTTAGCCACCTTGGCAACCACCGAACGACCCCACCACCCCCAGCCATCGAACCACCCCAACCCCGACCCCAACCACCCAACCATCCACCTCACCACCCAACCACCAGCCACCCAACACCCAGTAATTTGTTCTTCAGGCTTACAGCCTACGTGCTTCCCGCGTGCAGCCTTACAGATGCTACAAGTTGCTCTGGGGATACCGCGCCGAGCAGGGCCAAATTCAGGAGTGTTATCGTTATTTGAGGAAAGCTGTGGAGACATATCTTCAAAGCTTAATTGCAATTCCGTGTATTTCCTGGTGCAATTTATTGTGCCACTGATTGTGGTCACTGTTAGTGTGCCGGGGACAGTTTGAAACTCTGCCTTTACGGAGAAGCTACAGCCCTTAACCGATCGTGTTGGCCACTTTGCTGTGGAGTATTTGAAGTAGTGGCACAGGTGCTAAGTGGACAAGTACTGTCAAACGGGTGTTCTGAAGTAATTTAGAAGGCTTACATCTGCACGGAACACGGTTAGCGTTGGAGGACCTGCCTGGTCTTGTGGACCCCTAAACCAAACAAAATCTTTGGGGTTACCTCTAGGCATACTTCTACACACGAGGCTCGCTCCCGGCGCCAGCCGTGCCAAAGCCATGTTCGACAGCGAGAATTTGGACTGCGGCGGGTCGAAAGCATAGTTTGGGGGGATCCCGCTTCCCCGGGGTCTTTGTTCGTCTTTTTTTCGTTTACTTTCTGCACTTGCCAAAAGTAGTTGTGCATGAACTTTTGAATATTGCATTTGGCCTGAAAGCTTCCGTAGAGGGCGCATGTATACAATAAGAATTTCATGTATTTGCTTCACTAGCTGAAGCAGTCAGTGGGAGTTCAATCTTATGTCCAGGGCGTTTCAACAGTTGGGTGTCTCGGTTCCAATATAATGTGTGTACACAGCACCTGCTGCCTTGTAGAAATGTGTGTCTGTGTGTGTGTGTCTGCTTGTGAGAATTTGTCTGTGCGCGTGTGTCTGTGAGTTGGTGTGTTTGTGTGTGTGTGGGTGTGTGCGTGCGCGTTCGATTTTGTTTTGTCTGTGTGTCGGTTTGTGTGTTTCTGGATCTGCTGCACGCAGAAGTGCACATGAACTTGTGAGTATGTGGGTGCATGCCAAAAGGTCATGTGGGCGGGATCATAGATGGATGCAGCTTCCATGTCTATGGAGACTGTCAGGGCTTCAAATTTACAGATAGCTGAAGTGTTTATGCTCGTGGATTTCAAGGATTGGGTTCAATGTTCAAGTTGGGGCTTTCATGTTGGATATCTAGGCAGGCTATGCCAGATAAACTGTACTGTGTATTGAAGCTTCAGACCTCGATAAAGGGTGGGTTTGCAGAGTGACTGGACTTGGTTCGAAGATCCCATTCTGACATCATTCAATCACTGAAGAGTCAATCCCCCTTATGCACCATTGAAGCTCCATGAAGCCACGAGTTGTACCCGAAAACACAATCTAGGTGGATGTAGTTCTTGGATTCATTTAACTATCGACCACTCCAACCACCATGGTCTACAGTCGCCCCAGGCCCCAACATCCTAAACCCTAAACCAAATTCAATGCAAAATCCACAAGCCTTCGAAGAGGACACCGTGGAAGGCATGAAGACCAAGCGGGAGACAGGCAAACCCCGGAACATTAGCTGCGATTTTACAGCCTGAGGGTATGAGGGTGGTTATCATCACGAATAATTTCGTTCGTTCCGCTACTCCTGCCTGCACTACTGGACAAGTAGCACAACTGCGACAACTACGACTTCTACGAAATTACAAGTATTATTACTACTGCTGCTGCCACAACAGCAGCAACAACAAGTAGTAGTCGTAGTAGTAGTAGTAGTAGTAGTAATAATAATAGTAATAGTAATAGTAATAGTAATAGTAATAGTAATAGTAATAGTAATAGTAATATAGTAATATAGTTAGTAGTAGTAGTAGTGATAGTAGTAGTAGTAGTAGTAGTAGTACTAGTAGGAGTAGGAAGGTTAGGTTCCTGCCGCTGTGTTTTCGCTACCTGAGGCCTGCCATTTCTCGAATGTTCAGCATTTGTTGCTTTGTCTAAAAGGGTGCGTTTTTTTGTTTTGTTGCTGGGTGTTACCATTTCAAGATGTACTTGACGCTCTTATTATTCCTAGATTTTTAGCATCGTTTACTCGAGGTGGGGCAAGATCATGATTGTTTTGCTATGTGATGGGCTGTGATGGGGCCTTCGAGTTGCTGTTAGGGCCCTGGCGTTGCTCTCAGGGTTTCTGCCAGACAGGGTTTTGTGTTTGGGGGGCTGGAGAGAGCGCGGTGTGTTTGCTGTTGGGCTTTCTGTTGGGCAAGGGTTCTCAAGAGATATCAGGTCATTGAAGTGGTTTGGCTTGGTATGGCTTTGGGGAGCTGGGGGTCTTGGGGGGAGGGCGGGGCAGACTTGATTGTCTTGCTTGTTAGGGTTTCTGCTTGGCAGACCACCACCACCGTCATCATGATAATGCCCACTATCACCAATATCATCATCAGCAGCAGCAGCTGCAGCAGTAGCGGCAGCAAGTTTACATATCATAGGCGCCACCACCGTCAACATCATCATGGTCATCATCCTGGTCCCACAGCAACAACAACAAAACAGGCGCCTCCCCTCCCGGGAAGGAGTAAAACCAGCTTAAAACTGGAGAAATAACAAGACACAGATGAACGAAAACGTTGCGTCACCAACCAATCGTGCGCCTGCTACGACGACGACGACTACGACTACTACTACTACCACCACTACTACTACTGCTATCACTTCTAGCACTGGTACTGGTACAAGTACTAGTACAAGTACTAGTACCAGTACTAGTACTAGTACTAGTACTAGTACTAGTGCTAGTGCTAGTGCTAGTGCTAGTGCTAGTGCTGCTGCTGCTACTACTACTACTACTACTACGACGACGACGACGACGACCGCTACGACTAGTACTGCTGCTACTACTACTACTACTACTGCTGCTACTGCTACTGCTACTTGGAGTGACTACACCAGTGGGCTGTTGAAGCAGCGCATGTTATTATTATTCTAGGTGAGCTTTTCTCATCAGTTTGGGTACTTGGTATGCTTACCCCTGAACCCTCTTAATGCATCGTTGACTCCTTGCAACCATCTTGCTCTTGATCTCCTGGCTCGCTACTCTTCTGTCTCCTCGTAGAGCACAAGTCTGTTGTAGGGCCAGGAACTTAGAAGAGCCGTGAACGATCAAAATTGTGGGGCTGAAGGTTTATACATTAGGCCTTCGAAGTTTGGGTGGCAAACAGGGAAGAGAGCCGAAAGGACGGGCCTTGCTCGAAGCATGCCCAGCTCTGTTCAAACTCTTGCCGTCTTATCACGGGCTTCTGCCCCAGGCAGAGGCAGACCTCATCTCCAGATATGTAAGCCTGCGCCCCGGGGGCCTTGGAAGAGTCTGGCATTCGACAGGGTGTTCAGGCACACGGATACAGAGCGAAGGGGTCGGAAATACTCGCCTCGGGTTTCGGGATACGGCGCATTGACCGAGGGGTTGGGTGTAAATCTGCATGATGTGACCAACTGTCCAACGTCCAATGAAAGCTTGCGACGCTGTGTTGTTTAAGGCATGAGGTTTATGAGCGAGGACTTAGGCAGCCGCAATACAGCTAGCACCAGCAGTCGCAGCGCCAGCAGCAGCACACGTCATCAAACCGAGAGTTTCGTAGACAGTAACATCAGCTTGTAGCAACAGCGAAATCGCGATGTAGGAGGGCGTCGTGGTAGTTAGTAGACGTTAGTAGCGAAAGCAGCAGTGCCATTTAGCAGTCGTCCGACAGCAGCAGCGGCATGTCCAGCAACCGCATTGGCTGTCACAACCACAGGAGTTATTCATGCCAGAACCACATGCCAACTGCCAACAGGCTCGTTTTCTTGTTTGCCAACTGCAATCATTGTCATGACAATGTAGAGTGTTTATGATCAGTGGCAAGCTTTGTGTTCGCTACGGTAGGAGCGAGTCACATTCGCAGATACATCGACACCCACAATCCTTTCACCCCCCTAATGTAACCTCCAAAATCTCGACGGCTGAGCCCAAGAACCCTGAAACCTCCAACCCGAAATCCAGAAGCCCACAAGCCCCAAATCTTTGAACCTGTAAGCGACCTAGAAGCCCCGAACCCCAAACCCCAAAAACGAAATCCTCGCCCCTTAGCGACGCGAAGCGGGCAACACTCGGGGGTTTCTTGAGAGAGCGTTGGAAAGGATTCCACAACCCAGCTGTTGGCCTGGGGTCTCATTTGGGGGGGCTGAGTTACGGCGTCTTCGTACTAGTATTCCCGTTATATTCTGTATAGTTCCTTCTTAGGTCTTGGAAGCAAAGGCCCTGTTCAGATGATCAAGGCTCAAAAGTTATATGGGAGTCTCTTCATATGCCAGGGTCCCTTCTTGTAACCGGGCCGTTGCAATGAGGACTCTAGAAAGAGGGTCTGTTTCCTGGGGTCAGATACTGAAAACGCCAGATCCGTAAGCCCTAACCCCAAGTTCTCCAGGACCCAGGGTTGTTCTGTTGAAACTCACACTTCTGGCCCAGCGCGACTGCTGGCGCGCGGGTCGAACCAGTGGGCGCCCCGAGGAGTTTGGTCTTGTAGGGTCTACCGGGTCTACCGGAGAGTGCCTTGGATCATTTGTGTGTTTTCGGCTCATGTTTAGGGTATCTGGGGTTTAGTGTTTTTTTGGTTTTGGGCTTAGGCAACGTAGGGAGTTTTCGAGTATCTTTGGGGAGTTCAAGATAGGCAGTCTAAGTCGGCCTGTGTCTTAGGCAAAGCAGTTCCTCGTTATACCGGATTCATTTCGATTGGCTTGCGAGCTTTGCGAGTAGACGAGTGCCAGGGCACCCTGTGAGGTTTAGTTTGCGCGCCGCGCTGCAAGCCCTTAACCCATTCTGTTCTTGGCTTGGTTGTTTCAGACAGACAGTTTTTGGTGCTGTGACCATGTCTTGGTTTTACCATGCTGGGTACTGGGTTTCGGGTCTCGGGCCCGGGCTTGAGAGCCATGGTCTCAGATTCTTGTACATGTCGGGGTCATCTACTACTGACTCTGTCAACCCCAAACCCTGAGAGAAGTGGAGCGTTCCACAGGCAGACCAAGCGCTCCGAGCAGCGAAACAGGCAGTTTCGAGGGTGGTCGAGGGTTTTCGTTTGGGGTCTGTATCGGGTTTTTTGGGTATGGTTCTTTTTGGGGTTCGGTCTTTCTGAATTTGGGTGCGCTTGCACCGTGACCATGCATCGTCGTCGTTCTCCTCTTCCTCCTAGCCTCTTCGGTGCAGCAGTGTTGCACTGCTATTGACAACAATGACTGCTGCTCCTGCTGTTGCTGCTGGTGGTGGTGGTGCTGCTGCTACTACTACTGCTACTACTATTATTATTACTGCGACTGATACTGCTAGTGTTACTGCTGCTGCTGCTGCTGCTGCTGCTGCTGCTGCTATCGCCACCACTACCACCACGACCCAGTGTACTTACCACTACTATTACGACATCGACGACGGCGACGACTACGACGACGACGACTACTACTCCTCCCGGCCCACCCACACACTTGCCCACGCAGCAATCCTGGCTACCTGCTTAAGCATGCACATCCGAAGACTTTCGGCACATCCACACACAGCGAATTCAGGGCTCTGATGCCGACATAGCCACAGCTACAAGCCATAGGCAAGGCAACTGTTGCTGTAGCTACTTGTAGCCCCAATTGAGGAATTTCAACCTGAACTCGGCCTGTTATTTCTGTATTTCTGCATGAGCTTTCAAGCAGCATTTGTGGTTGAACTCATCCTCAGGATAGGACCTGGCCAATAGCCCCCGTACTTGTGATGGAACCCGAAGCTTCGAAAAGCCTGAACCCTACCGTTCCCAAAGCCTGGAATCCTAAACCCCAGACGCTAGAAGCCTTGAAACCTGGCTTTGGCAGGCCGATGTCTCCCCTGGGAGGAGGCCTCGTGAGGGGACTCTGACCCTTGCAGCCGATTTGTTTCACTTGCCGCTGGCACGATGGCCTGAATCCCGGGACCATAGACCCGGCTGCCGCAGCAAGGATTCTTTTCTGGATGAGATTTACCTTCTCCTACCATGCTGATAAGCGGGAGCTCTGAGACACTTAGTGACTTAGTGAACTGGAGCTTTGCTGCGAGAGCCGGATGTGACAAGCTGGCAGCGTTTCATCACGGGCAGGTTCGGGGTGAGCAAAGCCCAAACTGTAAGTGAATCCCGAAGTTGGGGACTCAAAGAAGGAACTCGGACCAGGCAAACCTCTACTCTGAACTCCAGATGTGGTGGATGCATATAAACCCTACTGTGCAGGATAGACATCAGGCAATAGAAGGCCGAAGTCGCATGAACAGGTGAGGTGTTTCTCTATCCGTCGATAGAAGGGCTCAGTCCGCCTGGACTTTCGGGGATCCTGCTTCCATGTCATGGCCGCAAGCCAAGACCCTAAACTGCAAAGTCCTAAACGAACCCTAAGCCGAAGCCCTTAGCCGAAGGAGTTTCCGGAAAGGTCTTTTCCTGCTCGCGAGCCCGCACAAGCTCACGCTCGGATGCAGAACAAAGCTGTTGCAAGCGACTTCGTCCCCCGAACATGAAGACCCCCCAAAGCCCTAAACCCTAAACCCTAAACTTCCCTAAACCCTAAACCCTGAAAGCCTGAAGCCCGAAACCTTAAACTCCGGAGCTCAGAATCCCAAAGAGCTCTCTTGTTTTTGGGCCTTTCCTCAGGGTTCTTCACCGAGGCTGTGTTGTTTTTTCTTCAAGACCTTTATTTGGGCTTTGCTAGGGTTTGCGAGGGTTTTTTCTAGGGGAAATGCAAGTAGTATGCTCGTCCTTGTTATAGCAGCTCCAATTTATGGAAAATTAAAAGTGGAATCGGGAGTTCTCGGTTTGGGGTTGAGGGTTCGGTGCTGCCGGGGAGTCTGAGGTTCATTGTGCTTTTCGCGGGTAAGCTCACTGCAGATCCACTCTGTGTTGTTGCACCAGCCGCGAATCCAAGGTAGGTGTGCAATGATTTGGGAAAGCCGGCACGCCTAGGACCTAGGACCCTTCTCACTGAGCCCTTTACACTGGCATCAAGACCCGACCAGCCCAAGCTGCAGTGAGGTGACTGCGGGAATCAGGCTCTAGCTTGTAGGGGTCGTTTACCACCACTTGGCGACGCAGTTCCTCCTCGGCTGTCAGAAGCGGCGATCTTTACATGAAAGGGGCATAGACATGCGTTGAAACAGCCACATGCAAGCCTTCGACCTCTCCGAAATCCATCGCCTCTCCCGCTAAGACCTTATCTAATCAACACCCTCCCCCACAAAGCCCTCAGAGAACCCGTGGAGTCCGGGCTATGGTCTAAGAGCAGCTACCGAGGCCGGGTCGAAGAGGACTCAGTAGCACTCTCCCCTTGCGTTTATGCCCAAAGAATGATAGCCGATCTATACTGTACCCCAAATACCTATTGGAATCACTTGCGTTTTTCGCGGGTCCTTCTAGGAAGGATCCTGCTATTGGGGGGTCTTTTTCAGGGTCCCTCATTTGTTCTGGGCCATTACATGGGTAGGAATCCAGCTGTTGCCATTATATAGAGCGTTTCGAAGGAGTTCATACGATTGTAAAGGTTTTTTTTGTAGTTTCTATCAGGGATTAAAGTGGCGTATAATGAAATGCTGCAGACTCCTGATTTTGCACACCCATTTTTAGATTGTGATCCCTGTTTGCCTCCTTGTTAAGTCAGGAGTGTTTAGAAGTCCGGGATCTACATGAAGCCTTAGCCCCAACCCTCTCCGGAAAATCCTGACCACTTTTACAACCTTTCAGAAAGTCTCGGAACCCCAATCTTCAACCGGCTCTTTGGCAACGTGAACCCTAGAGGACTAAAGCCCGTCAGCCCAACCCCAACCCTAGATCTGATGACCCGAAAGCCCTAGAGCCTGAAGCTGAAACCCTGAGTGAAACCCTGAACCCCAAGCCCTGTAACTCTAAAGCCCCAGAACATGAAAGTGTGATAGGCCCTAGAACCCTGAGCCCGGTGGCCCTACCAAGCCAAGGGCACCGAGGCAGAGATGTCCTTCGCAGCGGGGCTCACGAAGATTGTTCAGAGCAGCTCCCAAGCAGTTGGGGTTGGGGGCTTCAGGGCTTTTGAGTTTACGGATTTAGCTTTTAGGGGTTTCGAGTTTAGCATAGCCAAGCAAACTACTATGTAGTGTTCCGGGCTTCAGGGTGTGGAATGAGAGGAATCGAGCGCATGGCACATGCGCAGACCAGGAGGCAAGATGTACGCAGCAGGGCTGAGACTAGGCCTTTGGAGAAATACTGGGGTTAGCGCAGCTGAGATCGCGTGAAAGCTCACAATCGGGGGACACTCTGAACGGGAGCATCCGTGTTGTGATTCCGGAGTTTGACACCCCCCCCCCCCCTCGACAACCGCCGCAAGCCTCCGCCCAGGTAAACAATCGGAAGTCGCCAACCGAGAGAAAATCGCAGAGTCTTGGAAAGCCACAGAGGCGCGGGGTTACAGGGTATCATCATCATCATCATCATCATCCTGCTTGCCATGGTCATTCTCTCCTCAGAGGTATCGGAACAGCAATCAATGGTACAAAGAGAGCCCGCAACCAAATCGAGAAGATCATTAAACATCTCGGTTCAGACTGGCCTGTGATGCTGCAGCTGATGATGCGCATGAGGACGATCGGCATGCAGGTGATGTTCGTGATATTCCTGGCGAGGAGCAACAGCAATAGGGTTCCGGGGCAGCGGAACAGAAGCCTCTTTGATTCAGGCGAAGCTGTTGGATGCAGCAGTTGAGCTGTCGCTCGACTGCGTTCAAGGATCGAGGGTAGCAGAGCTTAGCAGCTTCGGCGCTGCACTGTCTCTTCTAGGCCCTATCCTAGGCTTGTCCGCAGTAGGGTCTGCGTAAGATCTGGAGTCTGCAAAATTGTAGAAGCCGACGGCAGCCGCACAATGGATGCTCAATCTCTCATGCTTGGCACTTGTTACTTGGGGTGTTCGTAACTGGGGTCTTTTATCGCATTGCGGACCTTCTTCCACTCCCCAAGTCGTTTCGTTGTTGGGGTGGCTTTGAGCGTAAGGGCTTTGGGTTTACCGATTCAGCTTTGGGGCTTCTGAGATTTCGAGCTCAACGCTAAGGTTGTTTTGGCGACGGTTCAGGTCGTCTTAGGGTTGCGTGGGGATCTTGGACCTGGTGCTTAAAGTTTAAGTTATCTACCCAAGGACATTAACCACGCCCTCGCGCACGGCAGAACTCAACCACAAAACACTCAACTCTCGAGAAATTTACATGATTGAGGCGTACGCTTCTTGTCTAGCCACTGCAGACAGTTGATTGTTGATATATAGCAAAAAGATGCGCAGGTACTTAAGCAGCAGTTCCGAAAAAGCATCCTGAAATGATAGGGCGAGCCGTTACACATGCAGGCTCGCCATGTGGTTATATATGCCAGAACACACCCAAACCAAATCATAAAACCTATGCCTTTTGCAATCCTTCAACACACCCGCCCTGCACTGCTACAGAAATGCCAACACCATACTAAGCCTTTTCAACCCTACATTTGCCCGGCTTTGGATTCTCGCGGGTGAGTTCGGAGTGGGGTAAATGGTAAGTGGGGGAAGCCTTGCTGATCTGGGGCAGGATTTATGCATCTCGTCGGTCGTTTGAACTCCCCTTCTTTCCAACAGTCTTCACCAAGAAAGAGGACGCTTCTGCCTTTGCACCCGAATGCTCTTCTGAGGTTCAAGAACCGGTGCATAAAGGAAGCCGAGCTCGAGAAGTGTGAAGCCACGATCTCCTTCGAGGCAGATGGGGCTTGGAGTTGACAGGTTGGGCTTTCAAAGTTTGGGGCTTTTAGTGTCGGAGTGGGGGGTTCAGAGTTTCGTGAAGGATAGGTTTGGGCTTTTGGGGGTTAGAATGCCCGAACTCTAGAAATAAATTAGCTCTAGATGCTACACCCTGAGCCCCCTCAGCAGCGTCGCGACCGTCCAGATGCTGATCAAGGTGATTTCGTGGGTTCACAGCCCGGAGCTTATCTACCGGGATTGATGGGAGACGTAGAATGTGGTAATTCCGCAAAAGATCGCTTTCATGCATCGAAAGCTACGAAGTACTGTCGCCCCCCCCACGGTCTCAGGTAGCAACACTCATCCCTGCGCAATCCCTATGTCTGATGTCTAATCACGTTATAAGATACTGCGGAACCTTGTTCCGACCATTCCTGGCGTGTCTGTGTTGGTATACCCTCGGTCCTTCAACTTCTGAGTCAGCTACAACCTAAGCCGAAATCCACATGTCAGGTCATCACCAGGGAGATTCCAGAATTCCCCAAGCGGATTCTTACGGCTGCCTGGCACATGTTAGGGTTTAGGGTTTAGGGTGTCTGGGGTTAGTGGGGTTCCGAGTTTGAGGTTTGGGCATAGTTCGCGATGTATCCCCCTTTCACCTTGTGTGGTAACTCAAGACTGAGCTCTTCAACAAGCGTGCTTGGATATGAGACAAAGCTTATGAACCCCTCAGTAGCTCCCTCATTACGCCCCCCTCTCCAAAAGCAAACCGTTAGCTATTCAAAACCGTTTTGCGAAGCTTACACCCTATAGAATCCACACAGGATTCGACCTACTTTGTGGACTCGTGGCCCTCCGGCACCAGTGCAGAGTCATGGTTCTATGCCACGCGAGGAGAGCCGGTGCTTGAGGTTCCCTTTGGGGCCCGTTTTCCACCAAGGGGGTTGTTTTCCACGTTACGGGTGGAAAATCTTCTATATACTAGCTTTGGGGTGCAGGGTTTTTTGTTTCAGTTTAGGGTCTTAGGCTTAGGGTTTGAGGGAGTTAGGGTTCGGCGTGCAGGGTTTTGGCGGTGATGTCAGTCTGGATCCCAGCCACAGCTAGAACTGAAGGTTTTAAAGCCATGGCCTTAGAGCCTTAGACTTTAAGGTTCAAGCGATAGGGTTCGGGGTTTGGGGTTGAACATCCTTTAACCCCAAGCCCTGAGCCATCGCCTTCAACGGTAAAGCCCGTGAGTCGACCCCAAGCCCTGACCTGTTGACCCTTCGACCCGGACATTCTTGAACCCCTCAACTCCAGCCCAACCCCTCAAGCCTAAGCCCAAAATTCTCGAGTACTCCATGGGGATGTCTGAAAGTACTGCGTACATGCCGATGCACGCTTTCTCTATCTATCTACGTACCGATCTCTCGATCTATCGACCTATCGATCTGCCGATCTACCGATCTACCGATCTATCGATCTACCGATCTATCGATCTACCGATCTATCGATCTACCGATCTATCCATCCATCTGCCTGCCTGCCTGCCTGCCTACCTACCTACCTTCCTACCTACCCACCTATCTATCTGTCTATCTATCTACTTGTCTACCTATCTAATTATCTATCTATCTATCTATCTATCTATCTATCTATATATCTCCCTATCTCTATCCCTATCCCTACCTCTATTCCTATCTCTATCCCTAGCCCTATCTCTCTCTATGGCTGTATCTGTATGTGTTTCGAAACATGCACCTACATCTGGATTTACATCTGTAATTAAATCTTTCTGTATATCTATCTTAGATCTACATCTACAGCAACATCTAAATCTATATCCATATCGTCCATTTCTATATTTGTATCTGTATCTGTACCTGTATCTGTATCTGTAGCTATATCTTTATCCAGATCTAGTTATGTTTCATATTTATACCAATGTCTCCACACATATGTTTATGTATGTACTTTATATGTATGTATGTATGTATGTATGTATGTATGTATGTATAGTACATACACATACACATGCATACATATACACATAGCAGCATTGTAAATCCCCAGAATCGTGAGGCCTGAGAGCTTGAGGTGTGGACCCTTTCCCAGTATGACAGCGACAGTCGGTCCTTGAGACAAGGCCGAAACCCTAAACCCCGCATTTACATAACTGTATGGAAACATCGAAAATCCTTGTGGAATTCTTTTCACCCCTGGACTATAACAGGCCCTAGATCTTACAGCTACAGCCTGTGCTAGCCGCTTTTTGGGCCCTAAAGTGCGGTTGAGGGTTTGTCGGCTTGTGAGGTT
>CAJNJA010014435.1:0-12202 GCA_905231915.1 Symbiodinium necroappetens | reverse complement strand
AGGCCAGCCTTTTCATTGACGACAGACTGAACCCACTACAATCCAAATTTAGATCTCTTGCAGGACGTGTTTCTCACCCCATAAAAACACCCAACAATCGGTTACAGACCCACTACAATCGAAAATCAGACCCATCCAAGATCATCTTTCCAACCCGAAGAGACGGCCTAAGATGGGATGTGCTGGGGGCCACGGAACCTGTTAAGACGCCAGTCTTAAGCCTTCCCAGGGCTTACCAATATATATATATATATGTGTGTGTGTATGCTACGTATGTATGTATATATATATATGTGTGTATGTATGCTATGTATATATATATGTGTGTGTATGTATGCTACGTATGTATATATATATATATGTGTGTGTATATGTATGCTACGTATGTATATATATATATATATATGTGTGTGTGTGTGTATGTATGCTACGTATGTATATATATATATGTGTGTGTGTATGTATGCTACGTATGTATATATATACATATATATATATGTGTGTGTGTGTGTATGTATGCTACGTATGTATATATATATATAAAGTTTTCATACTTTCCAACCAGCCGAAGGAGCCCAGGTTGGTCGGCGAGCGAGCTTTGCCTTCAAGGGATCCCCTAAGGCTAAGGCTCTACGGCTTTAAAGGTGGAGACTTTCAGTCGATACCTAGGAGGTTAGGGTTCGGTTGTTGGGGTTGGAGGGGTAGCAACCTAGATAAGCCCGACGTAAACCACAACGGCCGTCTTAGACCCCGTAACCTCCTACCAAGCGCAACAGCCCTTTCAAGCCCCACAGCCCTACAACTCCCACACAAGACACCCAAGTGATACTTCCCGAAACCACTACCGAATGAAGTCCTGTAGAAACAACTTCAGAAGCCAGTAAGTTGCAAGAAACAGAGACTTGGAAATTGGAAAACCTGAAGCAGCCAACACCCCGACCAGCTAAACTTGAGCCACACTGCATTGCCTGAAGCACCTACAAAGCAACCCAGAGAACCCTTCAACCCGACACCCTACAAACCCTGCATGACACCGATCAAAAGCAAGGTGCATGAAGTCTCTACAAAGCCACCAAAAACCTTAACAATAACTTATACAGACACAATGTCCCATGCAAACCCCGACAGAGCCAAGTAGCCTGAAGGCTCCGTAACCCTAAACCCTTTACACGCCATAAACGACGGTTTCGACTCACACACTCGCACAAGGCTGGCATGGCTGATGAAGGTCCGCGCTGTAGCTTAGGGTTTAGCGTTTAGGGTCACTAACTTCAACAATCACCTACACACAACCCCCAAAAAACTCCTAGACAACCTGCCAGAGCTCCAAAGTGCCTGCAGGCTCTTGAAGCTGGCTTCGAGACCAAGCATGTGCCGCACAAAGCGCCTGGGCACTCGGCTGAGCACCTGCGACACTTTATCCGTTACCCTCAAAGGACTCATATTTTGAGGCTTTTGGGCCAAGAGACCCTATTCTATGAGGCTTGTGGGCTATGTTGATGCTTAGGGTATTTTTTACAGAGATTGTGTAAGGGTTCCTTAAACAGCTTCTATACGGATTATTGAAAATTGAGGCACACCAAGTTGTTATCGGCTATAGTCGTTATAGTCATAGCTGTGAGATCTTATCAAATACGACTTTCGTCAAACGCGGTCCAGTCACCTTACCACCGGTGTGCTCGACCGCCCGCTGGATGAAAATAGACATGGCCACCGGGTCATGGTCGCTCCAAATATGGTAAAAGCCATTCTGTGTGATGAAGACTTTGTTTGGGTCGGTCCACCCCATTGGCACCACGCATTCGTGCCTTAAGGCCGACTTCTTCCATATACTTGACCTAACGAACTGTGCCGCCCCATCCAGGTAGCAATGACGCAGCGGCTTTGGTGTCTCGTCGCTGGCATAGAGGAACTCCCTGAAATGGGAGCCGAAAACCCACGAAGCTGTGTCCCAAACGTCTTTCTTGCAAACATCAGGAATCTTGGAGCAGTCTGCATAGCCCTGCCCGCAGACGTAGCCAATCTTGCCACCCAAAGTGGATTCCAGCGCAGTGCGGTCCACCGTGCATGCAGAGAACATATCCCATCTGGCCCACTGCGGATGTCCTACCAGCATGGCCTCCAAGAATAAGGCTCCCAACACATAGGTTCTAAACCCCGACTTATTTTTGTAACCCCATGGCCTCCAAGTCGCTGTAGCTTGTCTGAGGATGCAGAAACAGCTCAGCAAACTCCTTGGGAACGACATACGGGACAAAGCCACCTAACTTCTCCACGACGCGCTTCACGAACTGCTGCATCGCTGTGATATTGTTCAAGCCCACCTGATGGACTGCACTGCTGAAGAGTTCGCAACCCCGAAGCACAAAGAGCCCTGTGACCCCTGGCTGCTCAACGGGAAGTTTGAGGGTTGAAAAAGGAAATATCCAACATTCTTCAAGCAAGTTAGGCTGCTTACAAGCATCCCAGGCTTTGGTCCATCCACGGTATCTCTGCTCATCTTGGCACCTCTACTCATAATATCTCACGCCTAAAATTGAGAACACCGAAAGCCCTGAAGCCCCACAAGCTGCCACGCTTTAGAAGGCCCTGTAAACCCTCAATGCCACATTGAACCCTAACCCTATATGTTATATCAGCCCGAAACCCTATTTCAAGCCCTGTAGACCCGAAACCTTAGACTAAGCCTTACAAAACCCCAAAGCCTACCTATCTTAAGGCATAAGCCCCGCCATCTGGTGGAAGCCATGCTCGCTCACGACCACCTCCTGCGGACTGGGCAAACAGAGCCGCGTGGGAGTGATCCCAGGCCCTCCATATGCCTGGGCTGCGGGGAACATGAGGGTAGTTCTCTAAACTTAGGGCCCCTCTTTAGCTCCCCAATATAGCACGGCACCCCTGCAAAAAGGACCCCCAAAAAGGGACCCTAATTTAGACAAGTACGCCTGAGGATTATGAGGGTTCCAGCAAAGGGTTTCGGTCTCTAGTACTAGGGTTGTAGTGATAAAATTTTTAAAAATGCTGCCTAGCGGTCTGACTATAGTGGTTGGGATCATAGGCCTTGGCGTGGGTGGCCTTTCAGTCAAGGTTACGTGTTCGGGGTTGCAGGTCCAATGTAGCTAGGACGAGCCCCCATTGCAAAGTCTAGAATCTCGGGGTTTTCATAGTTTGCACGCTTGGGGTTTAGCTGAAGTTAAGGTTGAGGGTGAGGTGTTTAGGGCTCGGGGCCTAGGGCCTATGGTCCTACTCCCCCCTAAAGCTTTGACCCTAAACCGGGTTTAGGGTTTAGGGGTTAAGGTTCAGGGTTTAAGGTTTTCTTTGAGGTTTAGGCTTTTGTAACTACGAACCCCCGCGTGCAACAGCTTTAACCTTCAACTCTCCATCGGCTTCAGTCCTGTATACCCCAATCACTCTCCCTGCGAGGGTCTCGCTTTCTTTTCAGCCCTAGACCGCTGAAGCCCTCCCTGCACCCCCCAACCCTAAACCCTTTTTTGAGCACGGGCTTGGATTGTATGCCGGCAAGACGCTCGAGGGCAGGGACTTCCCAGCTGGAAAAACTGTACATACTGGGGTATGCCTTTTTGCGTCCGGGACTCTGTTCGCCAGCCGGGAAAGCGCAACATTCAAATGTAAGATTACAAATCAAGCTCACATAGCAAACGCTACTCGTGCATCTCTCAATCGATTTCTGAGAAGCATAAACATCCCAGTATGCCTAAACCCTAAAACCTAAACCCCTAAACGCCTAAACCCTAAACCCCCAAACCCCCAAACCCCTAAACCCCTAAACCCTAAACTCAACCCAACCCTAAAACCCAAATCCCGCCAGGGTCCTGTGGGTAAGCCTGACTCCCGAATTCCGAAATTGCGGGAGCCTTCAGTGTCAGAAACCAGCATTCACCCAAAACCCATAATCCCTACTCTACTATAGGGGCTTTAATGATCGGGTCAGGGTTTGGGAGTGCATAGCCATATGATACAATTCTTTGAGGACTTGCAGGGGACATGCGTGCTACCATCTTGCGAAGAACTAGGGCGTGTTGGCAAGCTTATTCCGGAAACTCGGGCTGCCTCAGTGCACTTGGTGGGACGTGGCTGCTAGAAGACCCCAGGTCACCACAGATCCATCGCCAAGAACGGCAGCAAAAGCATCGCAAGTTGCGTGGATCTGCTGCACATTCTTCAGCTGATCCTGCACAGCACTGCTGTCGCCACCACAGCGAGCATCACCCCAAGTCACAATCGATCCATCTCCGAGGAGGGCAGCAAAGGCACCACTACAGGCTTGGATCTGCTGCACATGCTGCAGCTGACCCTGCACAGCACTACTGTCGCCACCAAAGTCAGCATCACCCCAGGTCACAACGGACCCGTCGCCGAGGATGGCAGCAAAAGCACCGCGAGAGGCTTGGATCTGCTGCACATTCTTCAGTTGATCCTGCACAGAGCTGCTGTCACCGCCAGAGTCAGCATGGCCCCAGGTCACGACAGATCCATCAGCAAGAATGGCAGCAAAAGCATCGCCAGAGGCTTGGATCTGCTGCACAGTCTTCAGCTGAGCCTGCACAGCACTGCTGTTGTCACCATAGACACCATGACCCCAGGTCACAACCGAGCCATCGCCAAGGATAGCAGCAAAAGCACCGACACCACGAGAGGCTTGGATCTGCTGCACATTCTTCAGTTGATCCTGCACAGAGCTGCTGTCACCGCCAGAGTCAGCATGGCCCCAGGTCACGACAGATCCATCAGCAAGAATGGCAGCAAAAGCACCGTCCGAGGCTTGGATCTGCTGCACCGTCTTCAGCTGAGCCTGCACAGCACTGCTGTCACCACCAAACACAGCCATGCCCCAGGTCACCACAGATCCATCAGCAAGAATGGCAGCAAAACCAGCGCAAGTTGCGTGGATCTGCTGCACATTCTTCAGGTGACTCTGCAGAGCCCTGCTTTCGCCGCCAAAGCCAGCAGCACCCCAAGTTACAACCGATCCATCGTCAAGAATAGCAGCAAAAGCTGCGCGAGAGGCTTGAATCTGCTGTACATTCTTCAGCTGAGCCTGCACAACACTGCTGTCGCCACCATAGACACCATGACCCCAGGTCACAACCGAGCCATCGCCAAGGATAGCAGCAAAAGCACCGGCACGAGAGGCTTGGATCTGCTGCACATTCTTCAGCTGATCCTGCACAGCACTGCTGTCGCCACCAAGTTGCGCGGAGCCCCAGGTCACGACAGATCCATCACCAAGAATGGCGGCACAAGCACCATCAGCGCACCGAACTTGAACTCTGCCGACCTGCAAACTCAGTGAGTCACCGCTCTGAATCCGAGAATTTCTGATATCGGCGCATCCGTCCAGAACGACACCAGAGGAGTCCAGTAGCCGTCCTTTGCCGACTCCAAGTGTGACTTGTGCTCGTTGTGTCAACGTCTTGCAGGTTTCATCCAAGCCTGCTTGCACGGTAGCTGTTTTGCCGCTGAGCAGTGAAACTTCCACGGTAATCGACATGCTGCAAGTGGGCTGTTGAATTCCGGGTCTCAGGATTTAGGAACTGGGCTGAGGGTTTCGCTTCCAGTTTTCCAGCAAAGCCGATTGTTCATAGGGAAAGGCCTGATGGAGCCATATTCTGACTAGAGTGACTAGAGGGCTTGAGATCACGGCTGCAGCGTGGGTGTGGGAGCCTCAAATCTGGAGTCCAGGGATTTCTGGCGAGGAGCTTCGGGTAGGGTTTAGGGCTTAGGTTTTTTGGTTTACGGTTTAGGGTTTGACGTCGATGGCCCCGTTCCAGGTAAGATTCGTGCAAGAGCGACTTGACACCAGGTGTGGCCAGTTGTGGCCCTGTGTATAGGATGATTTCTGCGGTGTAAGCCAAGCCCCTTTTGCAACAGGCTTTCCACTTCGCCCGGAGTTGGAGCCAAGCCCCTAAACCCTAAACCCCAAAACCCTAAACCCCTAAACTCTAAACCCTAACCCCCCGTTCTAGCGTGGGGTCTCGTGGGTGTACCCAGAGGCTCCATAGTAGTTCCTTTTTGGGATTACCTTATAGGATCCTAAATAAACCTCAAAAAGGAACTACTATGGAGCCTATGGGCCATGGGTAGTGCCTTAGGCTGGCCCAGGGATTGAATTTGGCTTCGGGCCGGCTTCAAGAGTTCGAGGAGAATTCCGGGAATCACAATTGAAAACTCGGAGAGGTGTCTGCTTCGAACCTCTTCACACACGAGAAAGCCGGAACACTGCGGCTTGACAGGGCCGTTCTTGTGTCGAAGACTGTAGCGATTTGGGGAGTAGGCCAGTCCCACACCTGTCCGCGAGTATGCCCCTGAGCCTCCTCACTAAACTCTCCTTTCAGATAAGCCCAGCCCCGAAGCCCAAGGCACGAACCCCAATTTCACTCGTGCTATACTTAAGTGCATCCAGGACGCTGCAGTGAGCTGCTCGGCAATGGTTCGCACTCCGGCATCAAAGATGGGGCTGAGGCATGGGACGGCAGCTTCGAACTCTTCAAACTTCAATCGCTGCTTGCCGCCCGGATCCTGCGTTGTTGGGACGGAAACGGAAGAAAAAAAAACCGTAGTAGCGACGCCATTGCCTGATTACACCTGGTCTATCCTACGGTAGCCCGGGCAAGAAGGAGCGTGCCCATGCAATAAAGGCCTCTATGTATCTCAAGCCCCCAAGCCCATGGTTCAAGGTTTATGGTCCTATGACGAAGCCCGAAGTTCAGGGACTATAGGGATTTAAATGAGGAGAGTGCGGCGGCAGGTCCTTCTGTGGATCGAACATTCCCCAGACCAAGTGCCCGGCTTGATCATACCGGTTCTGAAACTCGAAAAAGCTGATTCCCAGGAGCAGAGAGGAGTTCGCCTGGGTTCTTGTCAAGGAAGTTAATAGTCAGAGTTGAAATTAAATTTCCACACAGAAAACTACGGAGAAATAATGGCTTTTGTGATAACATGACAAAATTTCCTTAACAAGAGACCGGTCGCAGCAGCAGACAAGATGTCTTCCAAGTCTCCCTGTAAGTTGGGATTTCCCGGATTATGATACTCCGCGACGAAGATGGGCGTGTGAGGGAAAATCTCCTCGTAGTACTTGAGGAAGAGCTCCTTCAGAATATCACCAAGAAGGGATTCTGTGGATACAACCCGAAACGCACCGACCACTCTGACCCGAACTGCCGTGGTGTTCTTGAGCTCCAAAACCCAAGCTCCGAGGATCCTCGCAACTCACGCCTCGGGTTAGTTTAGACCCGAAGATATGCAAGGAGACCCTTTCTAGAAGATTCCGGAGCCTGAAACGGAGATTCGTAGGAATCTATCTCGGAAAGCACCAAGGTGACGGTCTGCTCTTTGGTGGCTTCTAGGACCCTGTCTCCTGGATTTCGGCGGAAGGATTACCCGAGTTGAAGCTGTAGGTGAAACGCGTGTTGAAGAAATCCGTCAGGTTGTGCTTCGCCTGAATGCCATACCTGACACTCTCAGCTCAAGGGCTGGACCCTTGGGCCTGCCCACTGGCACGGAGTGCTTTGTGAAGTCTTTTCCCAACTCCGAGACTGAAGCTAAAGAGCACCCAACACCCCAATACATCCTGAAGCCTCGAAACATCTGGACCTAGTCGAGCATCTTATCCGGATGCAACAGCGCGTGTCTGAGAGTCCACAGCTGGCCCAGGCCGGGACGGTCTCCAAATTGCGCACAGCGTTTGCAAGACGCGAATGAAAAGGTTACCTGGGTTGGGACGCCAGTTTTATTCTCCATTTTTGCTGGTGGTCTTCGGTGCTCTTCTTTCAAGTAGCAGAACCAATGCCAAAAATGATGGCTATGGCTTACATTAATCTCGCTGTACGCCGTACGCTATCTGTTTGGCTTGCGTGGCCTGCCGTTTCAGCACACTAGTTGAGAACCTACGCGAATATTCAACAGCTAGAACATTGAAAGGAGGTCGACTATTTGGCCCCATGGCCTTTGGGACTCCCTACTTGGGTCCTCATGGAGGGTAGCTTCAGTAATCCATACGATGTTACAAGCAGAAGTTGGTATCTTTTGATCGGTACCCTATATCTTTAAGCCCCCAAAGTCCCTCAAGCCCATGACTGAAAACCTTAGAGCATAAACCCCAAGAGCCCTTATGGATGCATGAGTCCCGGATTATCATCCCCACTGTGCCAAAGCTTCTCTCGGCTTGAAAAGCCCAAACCCCAAAACCCCAAACCCCCACAACACCCTCCCAAACACCCACGAAACCCCAACCTAAACCCTAAACCCTATGGCCCAATTACACCCAGGGGGCGGTCAAATTCGGCTTGGGCCCGACGACACCCATCGCTTCCTCGGCCGTCAGCACGCCATCCTCAGGAGCTTTCCAGGGGCCCTTGGGGGCTTGTCGGGTCTTGATTTCTCTATCTGGTTTTCAGGTTTAGGGATGTTTCGGGCTTGTAGAGTTTATAGGGTTGAAGGTTTAGGGTTTAGGATTTTAGGGCTTATAGGGTTTTGGTCCCCCGCCAGCTAGCCATAGGGAGGACGAAGCCCGCATTGCAGGCTTATAGGGTTTAGGGTGACGTCCTTGTAAGGCTTTACGGCTTTCTAGGACGTTTGGAGTTTATCGGGTTTAGGGGTTTGGGCTTGAGGCTTGGTTTCGGGATGTCTTTGGGGTCGAGGGCTCAGGGTCCAGGGTCTGAGTCTACAGCTGCTCGTGCTTTTGGCTCAGGATTTTAGGTTTTGGCTGAAGGGTTCAAGGCTGATCGCAAAGCTGTGGAGAACATCGTGAGGAAAGCTGGGTCCAACGATAGATATCCCGATGGAGTAACCCCTGGACAGTCGTCGCTGCACCTTAGCGGCCCGATCGGCTACAGGTGAAGAATCTACCTATAGTCTCCATTGTAGTTCCTCTTTATGGTTTAACCAATTTTGTATTAAGGATCCTAAAAGGTAACCCCAAAAAGGAACTACAATGGAGACTATAGGTAAGCCCGAGAACACCGTACGAAGAGGGCCGAGGCCTTCTGTTCAGTCAGCGATCAGCAAGCTTCGATCGGGTACATCTTCTGAAACAGCCCATCAAGCCAACTAAGCATCTCTGAGTGTCGATGGCGGTTGCTATGGCTTTGGCGAACTTCCGCGGCTCATTGAGGCTAGGAAGCTTGAGCTCGGGCTCGTTCACGACGATGAAGTACTTGATGGCCGGGTGATAGCTTCCTGGGCTGACGGAGCGGTCGAAGGTTTGGAATGTTCGGCGACGCAGTCCCTCGAGTCTCTCGATCATGTGCGGTTTCTGTGGCGACAGTGATGATGATGATGATGATGATGAGGATGATGATGACGGAGGGGTGGTGGTGGTGATGCTGTTGTAAATGTTGTTGGTGTACCTTCCTGTCAAAGCGAATCCGGTAACAAAAAGCACTTGAGACAAAGTAGAAGTGTCCGTGGTCGGTCCTTGGACAGTGTAAGCGGAAGTACTATAAACATAAAATGCCCCAATAACCCGCCTAAGCATCGATTGGCAAGGAGGAAGCCATTCTCCAAGTTCTTCTTGTAGGCACTCACTACGCCTTCTGAGCAGGAGAAGTTGCCGCCCTTGCACTGCACCGTCTCAAAGGCCTTGAGCAGGGACCCAGTTTCCACATAGGCATACACTATCATAAACCCTAACCTCCGAGGCCGAACTGTCCAAGACCCTGAGAAAAAAAAACAACTTATGCAGCACACTGCAACTTCAAACTGCTCTCTCTGGTGGGGTGCTTTTTGGAGCTCCCTGCCTTGTCTCCCATCCCGGGCACCACATCTAAGCCTAGGCTTCTTGCATGGTCCAGGAAGCCGGCATGATGCAACTCTGGGTCGTTGCCATAGAGCCGGACGGTGTTAGCTCCTAAGCTCCGGATGATGCTTAAGTCACCACGGCCACTGTCTCCCCAAAGCGGCTTCGCCGCGTCGCAGAAGTAGTCCTGGTGTTTGTTACGCTGAGCCGAAGTGAAAGGCGATGGGCCGTAGCTGACCCCTTTCATCGGGATCTTCGCCGGTGCTGCCGGGACTGCCTCATCGGGCGAGGGGTCGGCAGGCACGCGGCGGCCCCGGTATTGCAGTAAATGCAAGTTGCCCTCGGCCTCACAGCTCTCGGTCCCTGGCTGGCAATCTAGGAATTTTAAAGTCTCCTCTGCCAGTTGCAGGCTGGATGCCGCAACCTCCACGAGTAAAAGCAAAGCAGCACACTTCCGCATGGCTTGCCGTGGCCGAGCAGCTTCGTGCTCGGCCGTCAAAAGGCCTCTTTTTTGGTCGCTTCTTACTGGAAAGTTTACGGCGACGGAATGCATGCAAAGAGTCGCTTCCCTCATTCAATCAAGCTCTCTGCCTATGCCTCGCTGGCTGCGAACCCCTAGCCTTTTCGCCTTGCGAGTACGAATCCGGAGCCAGGTACGGGACGACAGCTCTGAGAGGAGGCCTTGCCGTCAAATATCTGCCCTTGTACGGGACGAGGTCTTCATACCTCAGCTGCTTGTTCGGGCGCCCAGCATGCTCTTAAGAATGCATGAATCTCAATATTGCTAGGGTTCGGGGTCTAGGATGCTGCTTTCTCGACGATGCTCCGCTTGTGCAAGGTCTGATAGTGTTCGCCATTGGGTCATTGGGTCGTCCAGAAGGCTTGCGGCACGTTATGCTGAGAAACGGCCATATTACATCACCAACACCCGCTCGATCCTTCCCTGAACCACACCAGCTCAATGCTCAAAAAGCTCTAACCAACAAGTTGCGCAAACCGTCGCAACTTCACATGCCGGAGTTCAACGCCGGAGTTCTATACCTTAAACTCTCCAAACAAACCCTCAAGTCCCCGGGTTGCATGCGTGGCACTCCTCCTCCAGCTGCTCCCGTAGAACGTCCTTCGTCGTTTCCCTCTTTTCCCGGCTTTGTGTTTTTTGTGCGGGTCTAGGTGGTTGGATGCATGCCGGGAATGGGAATTTCCAGGCCACTCGTCGAACACGTTGCACCTCTTCTTCTTGTTGAATCCGTTTCACGAACAAGAAGCTCAAACCACGGCGTATGAGGATTTAGGAACAGTTGGGCGACCGATCGTCAGACTGAACAGGAATCCTGTCTTACCAGCATGTGTTTGGTCCAGGCCGGAACCCTGCACCCATTGGCAATACTGAAACAGTCCGGTACCTTGTGGAATCCTCGTAAACTCGTAGAACCTTATAGAAACCCTGAGAGCGTCAGGGTGTTAAATGGGGGTCGAGGTTTCGACTTACGGTGTCAGATGGGGCCATAGGTTTGGCTGGGACAGTTTTGCTGTGCTCAGTACAGCTTGCCAACACCCCCTAGACACTGCCAGGCTTGAGTAGTTGCAACCAGACAAAGATCTACTCCACTCTCTTTAGTAGATCCTGAGCAGCGCTACTGTCGCCACCATCTGCAGCATTGCCCCAACTCACAACCGATCCGTCGCAAAGAATGGCAGCAAAAGCGCAGCGAGAGGCTTGGATCTGCTGCACATTCTTCAGATGGCGCTGCACAGCACTGCTGTCGCTTTTTTTGCACATGTTTGATTGGAGCTCGCCCGGCCAGCACATCCGTAAAGCACCAATCCGTGCGCCCCACGCACTTATCAAAAGCCCAAAACCTACACTTCGGTTAACACCCCTTTTTACGCCCGAGCTATGCAAATGCCAGGAACCGAGGCTGACCCCTAAACCCCAGACCCTAAAACCCTACAAGCTTTATCAAAAGCCCTAAACCTCCACTCTGGTGTAAAGACTCCCCTAGAAGAGCCAAGCGACGGGCAGGGCCTGTGAAGTATCGGCTGGCCTCGGCGGAGGTCGTTCCAATCCATGGTTTCAATCAAGGCTCAGGGATTGGGTTTAGGGATTTGGGGGATTTTGGGGTTGAGGGCTCCATGGATTTCTTTGGGGGTTGTGAGGGTTCTGGATTCAGTAGGCAGGGTACTCAAAGCAGCAAGCCAAAAGTACTCTAGATTTGGTACTCGTAGAGGTGTTCGTTGAACAGAAACGACAAAGTTCTCGATGCAAACAAGTACCTGAAGGGAAACCGTCTTCTTGAAAATCCCTTGTGATCGAATCGAATCGCTTTCAAAAAGAGTTTAGAGGCATTGGGCTCCCCTCCGGGAACAGATGCTCCCAGTCCCTCTCCTCTACTAAGCCCTAAGCGCCAAACCTGATAAACCCTAAACCCAAAGCTTCATAAA